>JAKEYF010000170.1:0-127688 GCA_021527775.1 Lactarius sanguifluus | reverse complement strand
GACCTGTGTAAGACGCTGGGAATCCGTCAGAACATCTCCTCCGCATATCATCCGCAGACGGATGGACAGTCGGAGCGGACCAACCAGTGGTTGAACAGTATCTTCGCCATGAGTAAGGAGTGCAAACAGGAAACTGGGCGGAGGCACTCCCAGTGGCACAATTCGCGCACAACTCGTGGCCAAACGCCACAACCAAGCACTCCCCATTCTCGTTGATCATGGGATGGGAACCACGTACCATGTGGACATCAAAACCCACATCAACTCCGTCTGTCGATCAACGACTGGAAGAAGAATGGGGGATAGACGCCAACACGCGCAGGACTGCATCAAGCACGCGCAAGAGCTTATGGCAAAGAGGGGAAAGACGCGCTTCATACCTTATCTGGAAGGCGCTCAAGTATGGTTGGAGGGGACGAACCTCCGGACCTTCTACCCCACCGCAAAGCTCGCACCAAAACGCCACGGACCGTTCCGAATCAAGAAGGTCTTATCGGCGGTCTCCTACGAACTAGATCTTCCGAAGACGTGGAAGATACACCCCGTGTTCCACGCGAACCTCCTACGCCGTACAAGGAGACAGAGCTCCATGGAGCTAACTTCACGCGACCCCCACCTGACCTTATCGAAGGAGAAGAGGAGTTCGAAGTGGAGCGCGTGTTGCAATCTCGCCTTCATGGCCGAGGGCGCAAACTTCAATTCCTGATCCAGTGGAAGGATTTCCCATGAGTGACAGCTCGTGGGAACCACTCGATAACGTTCGCCATGCGCCTGACCTAATTGCCGAATTCTATCGGCAAAATCCTACCGCCAAAGGGGCTGGACGAAAGATATAAAAGACCTCCCCCGCTCCTTCTCGTCACCCATGATCATCCCCGGAAACCTCATGTCTGAAACACCTATTCTCCACTGTGCCCGTCCGCCCCCCATCTCAGATTATTCTCGAAAACCTGACAGTACCGTCTCAAGAGGCTGGTATCCCGGTTATGGGATACAACGCCTATACTCCCTACTCACGCATCGTAACTCCGGACCCACTGCCGGAGTTCACACTTGACCCCGACAATTCCCTACCACTGTTGTACCAGCTGAGTCGCCAGAATCTCCCGAGCCAACGTCTCCACCACCATTGCCTCCCAACCCGCGCTGAGCTCGCTCCACCACCCAGCCTTCCACTACCCCCATTCCCGCCTGGTATCGACCATGTGTTTACCCCTCGACCTGTGGTAGAGCTCGCAGTCCCTGACCACCGCTACGCCCTCCTTGACGATGAAGAGGAGGACAAGTCAGGGGAGCCGGGCATCCCTACTTTCTTAACGACCCCACTTCCCCACGTTTCCATCCCCTTATGATTGGAGAACCAGGGAAGAAGGAGGTAGCCCGGTACATTTACTACCGGAAAGACTATCAGGAGGTCGTGGGCACCATGGGCAAGGGGGAACCTTGCTACGTCACATCTGTCTACCTGCGCACTGTCCAAGACCAACTCCCGCAACATGTCACGGACCAGCAGGTGGACCTGTTCCACCCTCGCGACCCTCGCCGCATCGTAATCGATGAGGTGATTCTTCCCTCCACTACCCGCACTCCACGCAGACGTCTCCCGCCTGCGCACCTGCCTTGAAGCGTGAGACGCGCTCAAGTGCGTCGGGACGACCTTCGCAGGTTGGAGGCCGAGGCGTCGAAGGACCAATTCCACCTCGACATGAACATGTCGAGCGTACGGAAAAGGTTGCAGTACGCCCAAATCATCCCACTCATCAGTGACCGATACGTAGAGCTGATGACGAAACCCACTCGCCCTCGCCACTCGTCTGAGCTCCGCGCCGATAGCGCGGACGAGATGCCCTTACCACCGCGTACAGGAGGACCCAGCGAGATGCCGCGCCTTCAAGGGGAAGGCAGCACGCGTCGTCGCAGGTGTTACGAGTGTCGGTCTAAGGACCACCTCGTCAGAGATTGCCCCGAGCGCGGGCGGCGGGACGCATGCCAGTGGTGCGGCAGCCTCACCCATCGTGTGGACATCTGCCTTATACGGCGACTATCCCCGATGTCCGCCCGGTACGAGAATCCCACGCCGCGCACCCGCTGGTGTGGGAAGTGTCTCGACTTCAGGGCGACACATGACGAGATCGATTGCCCCCAGTATGAGGGGTGCCGTAAGTGTGGTCGCAGGGGGCGCCATATGTTCTTACGCACTCATACCTGTCCCCGTTCCCCCTCTCCTGACCCTGCTACGGTTATCCCCGAAGAGGACTGCTACTATACTAGTGACTAGTCGAAGTCGTGGCGACTTCAAGTCTGAAGGGGGGGTAATGTCACGATTTTTCCCTGCACCTATGTCTATTCCTTTTTCGTCTGTGTGACTCGCGTTCTGTGCCGACTTTCCCTTGTACTTCTACGATACGATCCGCTTCGATCCGCGCCTCGGCCCTTATCTCGCGCCTAGCGCATGACCGTTACGACGCCCCGTGGCGCGACTTCCAGACCCGCTGACGACTTCTGATCCACGCGTCGTCCCGCGGGATTCCCTTGTTCCTTTCGTACTATCCCTTTGTTAGCTCTCTAGGACCCGGATCCTAGGATCGCGCCATATGTTTGTCTCTGACAAACACCGTGTACCAGTATATAAGTCCCACGCTACCTAGCTTGTACGGTAGACTTGACTTCTTGTGTAATACCACACCGCTGTCCATTTCTCACGAACCGATCCCTTGAGTCGCACTTTCGCTTGACTCCCCGTCTTCGCTCGCCGCTGCGCTTGAGCCTACCCTTGCTATTACCCTTGTGTCCACGGAGGCCAAGTGGTACTTGTTCACCATCGAACTAAGTCGTAACTGACTTACTCCCGTCCCGTTACCGTCCAAGACTTAACTGAAGTACACGTTGTACTTAACGCCCCTGTGGTGGCGTTACACTCCAGGTGCGGGCGGGATTGCGGCTGGTGCGGCTCCGGCGGGGGGAATAGGAGCGCCACCTGCTCCACCGCCCCCGCCTCCTCCGCCACCTGCGCCGCCTCCTCCACCGCCTGGCGCACCTCCTCCACTAGCGCCGCCACTCGGGAGACCTCCTCCAAGAGCTGCGCTTCCGCCTCCAGGAGGCGCTGCTCCACCTGACGGGCCGCCGCTAGGAGCGCCTCCACTACCAGAAGGAGCTGGTCCTCCGCTGGTAAGGGTTGTGCTGGCCGAGGCATGAGTCTGTGACATGGACTGGGGTGTAGGTTGGGAACCAGGTAGGTCTGGGGGGTTTACGAATAGAGAGGGGGTGAACGTGGTCGTTGGTACGGAGACACTAGGTGAATTATCAGGGTCGGAGTCAATGTCAATCCCTTTCGGGTTATGACTCTTTAGTGGTCCGACGTTCAGCTCAAGCGGTACTGGTCCAATAGTATACCAGCTTCGTTCGTTCGGCGAGTAATCAATATAAGCCCAGAGACGTCTATCCTCTAGGTAATGGATCTGGTGATACTCTTTCTTTTTCGGGTTGAAGATGTAATATCCTTCAACGTTGTTGATTTCTGCCCAGACAGCTGCTCCTTTGATACGGTCGGAGAGCTCGTCGGTTGTGAGCCGAGTGATGTACTCTGGCTGGAATCTGGATCGAGCGCGACTAGGCGTCGCCACAGTGAGAGACTTGACTTAATGTAACGCCACCACAGGGGCGTTAAGTACGACGTGTACTTCGGTTAAGTCACGGACGGTAACGGGAGAGGAGTAAGTCAGTTACGACTTAGTTCGATGGTGAACAAGTACCACTTGGCCTCCGTGGACACAAGGGGTAATAGCAGAGACAAGCTCAAGCGCAACGGCGAGCAAAGAGGGGGAGTCAAGCGAAAGTGCGACTCAAAGGATCGGTTCGTGAGAGGCGACAGCGGTGTGGTATTACACAAGAAGTCAAGTCTACCGTACAAGCTAGGTAGCGTGAGACTTATATACTAGTACACGATGTTTGTCAGAGACAAACATATGGCGCGATCCTAGGATACGGGTCCTAGAGAGCTAACAAAGGAAGCGTACGAAAAGAGAACAAGGGAATCCCGCGGGACGACGCGTGGATCAGAAGTCGTCAGCGGGTTCTGGAAGTCGCGCCACAGGGCGTCGTAACGGTCATGCGCTAGGCGCGAGATAAGGGCCGAGGCGCGGATCGAAGTGGATCGTATCGTAAAAGTACAATGGAAGGTCGACGCGGAACACGAGTCACGAAACGAAAAGGAACAGGCAGAGTGAAGGGGAAAAATCGTAACATTAAGGGAGTGGTACCCAGCTGAGCACCCCTCCATTATCACTACCACCGATTCTGACAACCCGGTGGAAACGCCCTACACCTGCGATACGATGGGACGTGCCTTGTACAAAGGCAACTTCACCCCCGAGGTCACCCCTCTCCACACCGCCACCCACCTGCGCCACCAGCTCGGCAGCACTCGGATACCCCCGGGAGGATTCAAGCACAACAGAGGGGATGACTACATCCAGTTCCCCATCACCACCCCGCAAGGGGACACCCAACAAGCCACCTACGTCCAAGTCATCATGGGACCGGACCCCATCGTCATTGGGCTCATCGAAGACAGCGACAAGGTGTACTCCTGCCCGCTGTATGCCGAACCACAAGTACTTGGAGCAGGCAAGCCCCACTACGAAGCCGAGGACATGCGCCTCTTGGTTAGTGGCCACGCGGGGCAGCACCGGCTGGACCGCGCCATCAACGAGCTGAAGGATAAAGGGTTGAAAGCTGAGTTACACCGCTATTGTGCCTACAAACACGAGGCTGAGCGTATCGAGCAGCGCCTTCATGTCCTAGCCCAAGCACTGGGTAGCGTGCAGAGCGAGCTCGCAAAGGGCAAGTTCCGGCTGGAGATGGCAAACATAGTAGATCGGGTATCAGAGACGCAGGAGGGGTGGATGTCAGGCATCGGACCGATTAGGACGCGACGTGGGCGTCGCGGCTGAAAAGGGGGTAATGTCACGGCATGGGAAGTGGACGCTTACATACGGTGGTGACTCCTGTAGTAAGCAGTATATCAGTCACGGACTTGTAGTACTAGGTAGCCGCAGTCTCGGGCCGATGTGGCTGAGACCTGCCCGATTCGGCAGTACGGATTCAAGAGGAGCTTTAAAGCTACCTCATATGTATAAATACAGTGGAAAGGCGACCAAGATTTCCCATCTTGGTCTTCTTCTAACCACCATCATCCTCCCTTCGCGTCTAAACCCTTCAGTACTTGTGTGCCAACCCTGGTGCCGCCTGAAGAGGACTTGACCCCCTCCCTCCCTTACAAGGACTCACTAGTCAGGCTAAGAGGCCGTTGACTTGGTTGGAAGTGCCCAGTGACCATCATCGTCCTGGAGTAATAAGCCGTGTCACGTGCCATCGATATCGGGCCGTGTACCTACGTAACGTCACGTCACGTGACCCAGAAGTCAACAGATCTCAACGAGCTAAGTCGTGAACGCCCTTACGCAGTCCAAGTCGGACTAAACGCCCGTGGTAGCGTAACACGCGGTCTGGATTGATGATGCATGGTGTGTTATCTCTGACTCATACCAAGAGGGCCTTATGCCATTGGTGGACTTCGATGTGGATGACTGATGCGAATCGAGGGCCTTGTGCCATTGGATAGGTGTATTAGGGTTTCGGATTCGGGCTGAGCTTGAAAGCTCCCCCTTGTAGTATAAGTAGAGGGCTTTGGATGCGTTATAGTCCTTAGCTTTGATATCTTGTGTAATACCTTCCCCTTCGCCGGAGTTGGTCTTAGGGCACAGAGTGTATAAAGCATTGATCCCTCATTGTCTCGTCCCCTCCTTTGTCATCTTTGCTAGTGTGCTGGAGTTATCGCCACTACGTGTTCCGCTATAAGTCGTGCTAAATCATCACCGACTTCTTTATCTTATCATTATCGACGTTATCTTGGTCCTTGTGCACGATACGCCACTCGGACGCAGCGAACCGGCAACGGCCACGTGTTAGGCAGCAGATGTCCGGAAGGAACGTAACAGCGAGGACCAAAGGGTCTGCATTCATGACTACCTGGACATAGGTGGCCTGTCGCGTGACCCCCTGACCGTCGTTGATGGGGAAGTGGATGAAGTCGTCCGTGCAGTTGTATTTGTACCCAGAGGGGGGAGGTTGCTGGCCTCGCTGAATATAGCGGAGGCGTAGGGAAAGGTGAAGAGGGGGCACATCCGTGCGCACATCGCCTCGATAGAGTGGTCGTCTGATTGTGTCGCATGCATAGGGCGTTTCATTCGGATCGTCAGTGTCTGTGGAGGTAATGATGAGGGGATGCTCATCTGGGTACCAGGTCCTCAGGCTTCCCCCAACTTGCTCGAGAATTGTCTCTTCAACTGGGTGACTACCTCCAGTTTGTTCCTCATCAGCTGCCTCTGTGCTTGTTGTTGCGCCTGCAACTCGTCGATTACCTCCTGTTGCCTCTTGATCCGTTTGAGCCTCAAGAGAGTAGCCGTGCAGAGCTGACTCTCCGTCCACTCCTCCGCTTCCTGCTTCCAGTTGTTCTTCTGCTTGGGTGTCAGATGTGCGGGCCACGGCTGCTTCTGCCTCCGTGAGGTGTTCAATCCGCACTGCGCTAAGTCCAGGTGAGGGAGGTGTAGACTCTGGGAGAGCTGCACGAAGCCAATCAAGCTCGGCCGTGGTGAGGGGGATGGTGTTGAGGCGCTGTCCATCCTCAGTGAGAAGCCACCAAGTGGCAGGGGTGCTGGTGTTGGGTATGTAGGCCGTGGGGATGACGACTTGGAGGGCGGCTTGGATGTTACGATCGGATCGGAAGTGAACACTGACGAACGGGTATGACACCACGTCAGCAGCATATAGTCATGGACTTGTAGAATCAGTCAGCCGGGTAAGCTCCGGCACATGTGATTGTGTATGATAAGCGGATCGGATCATGACTCACACTAGGATAGCTGTACTAGGGTTCACGGTACTTACGCTATTGGCTAGTACGGATTGAAGCGGTGCTTGAAAGCCCACGCGTAACTGTATAAGTAGAGAGCTGCGAAGACCAAGAACGGCATCTTGGTCTTCTTCCAATACCACTAGCTTCTCCTGCTCTATAGGGATCTCCCCCTTTAAGTGAGTCGTCCAGCATACCCTATAGACCAAGGGGTCCCCTGTGACTTATCCCGACGTTCCCCTTCGTGGGCAGTGGATTACCCTCTCGACGCCATCTATCACAAAGTATTCCTGTATCAGAACGAATGCGTGGCATCCCCTTACTGCATCCTCTACATCATCGATCATGACATGTGGGACGAACTCGAGCTATCAGACACCCCCCCTATCGGATTACAACAGGGAGACGATCTCCACGGATATCGAGGGCTAGCAGGAGAGTTGTTCCCACACCCTTCGTACTACCCGCAGAGCAGAGCCCATCGCCTCTTTTACCCTCTCGTTAGATTCGCCACACAACAACAGGCCTAAGTCAGGCATACGTCTGTGGTAGACGTAACATTAAGACCAAGATCCACCGTGGCCAATCTCAAAACAACCAAAGACTACTGGGTACCATTCAGACCCTACCACATCAACAGAAGAGGAGATTGAAACGTACCCAAGAGATATTTGCAATCCGCATTTTGGAAAGACGACGCAGAGGACCCAGGCTACGTGACCTACTACTATAACAGACAGGACCAACAACAGATCATACCCGTAGAATTCAACTTCAAAAATACCTGTTGGACCGAAATCAAGTGGGACAATCTTCACAACAAATACCAAATAACACGACCCGCAACCTCCAGTCTCAACCTTGACATCACAGTCAACAATGTAGTAACCAGAGACCAGTGGGGCATAATCGACGGACAAGAAGAAGAACCGGTTCGATCCCCCACACCCAAGACTCCAGCACAATCCCCCTCCCTTGCAAGTAACCCAGAGGAAATTCGAATCATCAAGAACGAAACAGAAGAAACTACCCTAGAGGAAATCGCTAAGTCCATCCCCACCAATATGTCTCAAACCATCACCCAAGAGACACACGCTAGGACCGCACTGTTCAACGAACCAAAAAATCAAGGACCCCCAGGAGGAGATCCGGAAGATGAAAACAACGGAGGAGGAGGAGGAGGAGGAGACGACGAAGGACAACCCATCAATGTTACCCATATTCCCAACAACGCGACCACCGACAAATTCATCGGAAAGGAACCAGCGGTATTCACCGGAGATCGCGACAAAGCCAAGGCATTCCTTACGCAATGGAAACGATACGTAGGAGTCAACTTCGCAAACAGAAGCCTACAAATCCCCTACGTCAAAGCGATGATGTTCCTCACCTACATCCAAGGCCCACTAGTCGATGAATGGACCACAGAAACCCAGAAATGGCTCGACATGTAATGCCACCACAGGGGCGTTAAGTACGACGTGTACTTCGGTTAAGTCACGGGCGGTAACGGGACAGGAGTAAGTCAGTTACGACTTAGTTCGGTGGTGAACAAGTACCACTTGGCCTCCGTGGACACAAGGGTAATAGCAGAGACAGGCTCAAGTGCAACGGCGAGCAAAAGGGGAGTCAAGCAAAAGGGCGACTCAAAGGATCAAATCATGAGAAATGGACAGCGGTGTGGTATTACACAAGAAGTCAAGTCTACCATACAAGCTAGGTAGCGTGAGACTTATATACTGGTACACGATGTTTGTCAGAGACAAACATATGGCGCGATCCTAGGATCCGGGTCCTAGAGAGCTAACAAAGGGAAAGTATGAAAAGGGAACAAGGGAGTTCCGCGGGATGATGCGTGGATCAGAAGTCGTCAGCGGGTTCTGGAAGTCGCGCCATGGGGCGTCGTAACGGTCATGCGCTAGGCGCGAGATAAGAGCCGAGGCACAGATCGAAGCGGGTCATATCGTAAAAGTACAATGGAAAGTCGACACAGAATGCGAGTCACAAGACGGAAAGGAATAGGAGAAAGCAGGAGGGAAAATCGTAACATTACCCCCCCTTCAGACTCGAAGTCGCCACGACTTCGACTAGTCGCTAGTATAGTAGCAGTCCTCTTCGGGGATAACGGTAGCAGGATCAGGAGAGGGGGAACGGGGGCAGGTGTGAGATCGTAAGAACATGTGGCGCCCCCTTTGGCCACACTTACGGCAACTCTCATACTGTGGGCAGTCGATCTCGTCGTGCGTCGCCTTCCAGTCGAGACACTTCCCACACCAGCGGGTGCGCAGCGTGGGATTCTCGTATCGGGCGGACATCGGGGACATTTGCCTTATGAGGCAAACGTCCACGTGATGGGTGAGACTGCCGCACCACTGGCACGCGTCCTGTCGTCCTCGCTCGGGGCAATCTCTTACGAGGTGGTCCTTGGACCTACACTCGTAGCACCTGCGACGACGCGTGCTGCCTTCCCCTTGAAGGCGTGGCATCTCGCAAGGCCCTCCCTCCTGTGGGGGCAATGGCATCTCGCCAGGTCCGTCCACGCGCAAGGGCAGCGGCATTGAGGAATGGCGGGGTCGGGTAGGTTTGGTCATGAGCTCGACATATCGATCACTGATAAGGGGAATGATGCGGGCGTACTGCAGCTGCTTCCTCACACTTGACATGTTCATGTCCAAGTGGAATTGATCTTTGATGGCCTCCACTTCCAGCCTACGGAGGTCGTCCCCTCGCACTTTAAGCACGTCCTGGGCTTCCAGGCAGGTATGTAGGCGAGCGACATCGGCGTGGAGTGCGGGATAGTGGAGAGAGGAGATGACCTCGTTGATAACAATTCGACGAGGGTCGTGGGGGTGGAACAGGTCTACCTGCTGGTCCGTTACGTGTTGCGGTAGTTGGTTAGCTTGGGTGGTGCGCAGATAGATGGACGTGACATAGCATGGCTCCCCTTTCCCCATCGTTCCTACCACCTCCTGGTAATCCTTGCGGTAGTAGATGTACTGCGCTACTTCTTTCTTTCCCGGCTCTCCGATCATGAGCGGGTAGAAGCGCGGGGAGGTGGGGTCGTTTGGGAAATAGGGGATACCTGGCTCCCCTGACGTGTCCGGATCTTCATCGTCAAGAAGGGCATAGTGTGGGTCAGGGACAGCGAGCTCAACAGTGGGAATGGGGGTAAACACGTGGTTGATCCCAGGCGGGAATGGGGGCAGTGGGAGAGAGGGGTGGTGTAAGGTACTAAGAGGTGGTTGCGAGACAAGCGGAGGTGGGGACGTCGACTCCGAGGATCCTGACGACTCGGGTGGTTCGGCAATGGTGGGTAGTGAGGTTTCGGGGTCAATTATGAACTCAGGCAGTGGGGGAGGGGTAACGATTCGGGAGTACGGGGTATGCGCGGTGTAGGAGTTCATATCTGGGATCCCGGCCTCTTGGGAGGGGACAGTCAAGTTATCGAGAATGATTTGGGAAGGGGGGCGAGCAGGCACAGTGGTGATGATGGGTGTATCAGACATGAGGTTGCCAGGGATGATCATTGACAGCGAGTGTAACGTTCCACCGGACGTTCCTTCTTGCGGACTGCGCAAGGCTACTAGTGGGACCTAACGATCACAGAGGATGTCAACTTCACATACTCGTTCGACTATTAGCTCACAAGTGAGACGTAATAGCGTGGCCCAAATGATATGGATGGCGGTGATGACCAGAAAGAGTAGAAGACGATCAAAGGCGATAGACAACCGGCCAATGATGTAGAAGAGAGGAGTTGCGACAGACAGCCAGCAACGAGGATAAGCAGGAAAGGAAGGGATAGCAGACAGTGGCAAACTCAGCACACTGGAGCACAGCTAAGGACGAGGATAGGCAAAGAGGCAGACAGCCGTCTATTGCAATGCAGAGCCAATGAATCAACAGCCAACGGATGGCAGATACAATGGGTGGACAATCCAAGAAGTCAAGCTTAGGTCTTCAGCGACCATAAGCCCCTCTACTTATACACATCCAAGGAGGTTTGAACCCCAGCTTGGAACTCCGAAACCCTAGTACATGGGTCCTAGGAATGAGTCACAACTACGTCAGAGATAAGAGTCAGCCAATGGCACAGACAGCTCATGGCACGAGTCAGAGATAAGGAAACATGAGGCATACAGCCATCGAAGTCCAGGCACAATCAATATGAGTCACAAACACGAGGCGTTCTAGGCCGGTCCAGGCACAAGCTCATCTGGACCCTTCTGGTGCGGGTCTAGCCAGGTCACGTGCCAGGGTCACGTGACGGGTGGGCGCTAAGATCACGTGTGCTACTCCCAGTATTCTGGATCACTTCTTTGAGCGCTTCCGGGTTCATAGTAGTATTGCGTGGGAGACTTAGCTCTTTCGTGGACATGGTCAGCCACAAGTCTTGCTATTTCGGCCTCTTCTTCTGTGTATTCTTCTGCGCTTTTCCTCCTAGCGGTGTTCGGGGTCTTCCCGTGGGGTGTTCGAGGGACGGTCGAAGGCGAAACCGTAACAGCAAGGGTGGGTGAAGAGGGTGCGTCTTTTATATCTTTCGTCCAGCCCCCTTGGCGGTAGGATTTTGCCGGTAAAACTCGGCGATTAGGTCAGGTGCGTGGCAAACGTTATCGAGTGGTTCCCACGAGCTGTCACTCATGGGAAACCCCTTCCACTGGATCAGGAATTGAAGTTTACGCCCTCGGCCGTGAAGGCGAGATTGTAACACGCACTCCACCTCAAACTCTTCTTCTCCTTCGATAAGGTCAGGTGGAGGTCGCGTGAAGTTAGCTCCATGGAGTTCCGTCTCCTTGTATGGTGTAAGGAGGTTCGCATGGAACACGGGGTGTATCTTCCACGTCTTCGGAAGGTCTAGTTCATATGAGACCGCCGATAAGACTTTCTTAATTTGGAACGGTCCGTGGCGTTTCGGGGCGAGCTTTGCGGTGGGGTAGAAGGTTCGGAGGTTTGTCCCCTCCAACCATACTTGGGCGCCTTCCATGTAAGGTATGAAGCACATCTTCCCCCTCTTCGCCATAAGTTCTTGCACATGCTTGATGCAGTCTTGCGCATGCTGGCGTCTGTCACCCATTTCTTCTAGTCGTTGATCAACAGATGGGGTTGATGTGGGTTTTGATGTCCACGTGGTGCGTGGTTCCCACCCCATGATCAACGAGAATGGGGAATGCTTGGTTGTGGCGTTTGGCCATGAGTTGTGCACGAATTGCACTACTGGAAGTGCTTCCGCCCAGTTATCCTGTTGCATGTTACTCCAGTGGCGGAGATACTGTTCCAGCCACTGGTTAGTGCGTTCCGATTGCCCATCAGTCTGCGGATGGTATGCGGAGGAGATGTTCTGGCGGATCCCCAGCGTCTTACACAAGTCCTTCATGAAGGCGGACGTGAAGCACGGGTCTCGATCCGTGATCATCTTTCGGGGGATGCCGTAGTGTGGATAGACATGGTGAAGGTAGAGCCGTGCCACTCCCTCCGCAGTAATTGTCTCATTACATGGGATGAAGATGGCCGCTTTCGAACAGTTGTGGTCGGTAATGGTGAGGATGGAGTCGTATCCGTTTGACGGGGGTAGCTTTGTGATGAAGTCCATCATCACGACTTCAAATGGTTCGGCATCAGGGTCTGTGGTGATAGGGAACAGGTGTGGCTTCTGTCAGTGGGGGTTGATTTTGTTGGCTTGGCACGTCGCACAGCCCTTAACGTAGTCTTCCACGCCCTTCCACATATTCGGCCACCAGTAGTCACGTCGCACCAACTCTAGCGTGTTTGCGATTCCTGGGTGGCCCATGCTCGGCGTGTCATGGAAAAAGGTAATTACCCCCCGTTTAAGATCGTTGTCGCCCACGACAATGAGAGTGTCTCCTTTCCACCAGAGTCCTTGGTGCTTTTTCAGGTTGTGGGGTTTGACCCACGCGAGGACAGCTTTCTCGTCCATGTTTTGCGCTATTTATGTCCAGATGTCCATATCGTGCATTGACATCTGGGTCACATGTATGAATCGGTCAGCGGGGAGGACGATGACGTCGTTGTTGTCCTCCTCGTTGGCCTTATAGTCAGCTCATCGTGAGAGGGCATCCACGCGACCATTTTTTATACCAGGTACGTGCTTCAGTGCGAAGTTGTACTCTGATAACTCCAAAAATTCGCGTGCCACTCTTTGGCTGATTTTTCACGGATCCTTCCAATACTGCAGATTGGTGTGGTTGGTGTGAATGATGATTTTGTGGGGGGAACCAACTAGGTAGGTGCGCCACGCTCGTAGTGCTTTCACTACTGCTAGCAGTTCCCAGTTGTAGATGTCATAGTTGCGTTCCGCCTCCGTCAGCGATTCAGAGTGGAACGCAACCAGGTGCATGCGCTGGTCAGGTCCTAATTGGTTAAGCACAGCCCCTAGGGCTACGTTGGACGCGTCTACTTCGAGCTCGAATGGTTTTGTGAGGTCGGGGAAAAGGAGTGTAGGTTCCCAGCCGATGCTTCGTCTGATATTATCGAACACATCCTGTTGGTCCTGGTCCCAACGCCAGGGAGTGTCTTTCTTCGTGAGGTCGTGCAACGGGCGGGCGAGGGTGGAGAAGCCTTGGATAAACCGTCTGTAGAAATTACAGAAGCCGAGGAAGGCTCGCACTTCTCTGAGGCTTTTCGGAGCTGGCCACTCCAGGACTCCCTGTACTTTAACGGGGTCCATCCGGACGTTCCTGTGCCTGATGATGAGTCTGAGGTATTCGATTTCTAGTACCTCGAACTCACACTTTTCCGGCTTAACGTATAGGTCATGCTCTTCACAGAGGTGCAGTACCTCGTGTAGCACATTCCGGTGTTGGGCGTGGTCAAGGGCAGTGGCGATGAGGATGTCATCCATGTAGACGATTACAAGTCCGAGTAGGATGAGGTCTCGGAAGATGTAGTCCATCATCGCCTGAAATGTCGACGGGGAGTTGGTAAGGCCAAAGTACATAACCAGGGGTTCGAATAGTCCCCGGTTTGTTTTAAAGGCCGCCTTGTGCTCGTCTCCTGGTTTGACTTGTACGTTGTTATAGCCCCACCTAAGGTCGAGTTTGGAGAACAGTCGGGCTCCTCATATGTGATCGATGAGTTCGGGGATGAGGGGAAGGGGATAGTGTGTAACGCCACCACGAGCGTTAGTCCGACTTGGACGACGAAAGAGCGTTCACGACTTAGCGAATATCGATCTGCTAGTCACATGACTGTTCCACGGGTACACGGCGCTTATCGAGGCACGTGACGCGTAAGGCACCAGGACGTAGACGAGTCACTGGGCGTATATCGATGAAGACGACTTGCTCAGGGAGACAAGTGAACTAGAGGGCAGATGAAGAGAGGAGAAAGTGGTGATTCAAAGAAGACCAAGATGGCGTATCTTGGTCTTTACGAGCCACTATTTATACATGTATGAGGACACTTTCAAGCTCCTCCCGAATCCGTACAACGAGTAGCAATAAGAGCTCAAACCCTATTACCGCTATCCTAGGAATGAGTCATGCCATATTGGCATGTGATACTGTACAACTACGCTGACTGATCTCGAGTCCATGACACATTACCGCTTACTGCAGGAGTCATCGCCGTACCGTAAGGGTCCACTTCGTGTACCAAGTCGAAACGTGACATCACCCCCTTTTCAGCTTCGAGCCCCAGCTCGACGATTCCTACCGTCCCAATCCGTCGCGTTGATTCTCTATGCGCGCCACCGCGTCGGCCTCCTGCAGGCGGGTCACGCACCTCCGACGCTCGTCCTCGATGCGCTCCAACTCCCGCTTCCTCGGTCACACCTCCAACTCCTTGGCAGCGAGCCCCAGACATATGCCATGGTAGCGATGAACTTCGGCGAGCAATGTGAGGTCTTGGAGTCCGACCAGTGCTTGATCCACCAACTTTTCGTACCCACTGCCGATCTCGAGAAACTTCAGGTCGTCGTCGTGGTACTCGGGAGGGTCGGACAGGTATCGGGACGTTGCATGGACGGACTTCCCGTACTGGTGATCGGATCCTCGATGATAGGCGAGGACGAATGGGTCATTGGTAAGGATGAGTTGAGTAAAACGGGCTGGCCAAAGACGTTCGTGAGCATCTCGAATGGGGAAGGGAATGTAATAAGCTCCCCTGTTGTAGTAGAACCCTTGGGGTGGAGGCATCTCCACCCTGTGTCGGGGAATCGAGCCATGTTCCTCCTCCGAAGTGCCGCGAAGTGAGGATCGAAGAGTTGGCGGAGCGGTGAGTATCTCCCCGTCGGTTCGGCATAGCGGGGGGGTTTCCGAGTGTGTCGTGGTGCAATGGAGGGCATAACAGAGATGCTGATTCGGCGAGAGATGTTCTTCCAGGTCGTACGGGTCCCCCGGGAGTGCACTGTCTCCCGGCCCAAGGTACGCTTCCGGGGCAAGAGGATGTGTCGAGATGTGGCAGGAGGCGAGGGGGCTGTCCAGAAGAGTGGGGGTCGGTGAAGGAATAGGGGATGCCCCGGGGGTAAACAGATCGTATCCTCTTGGTTGAATGGAGAGGGGAATCGGCATGGGTGACAGTGGCGTGGGTTGTACTCGCTGCTCTGAGTGCGCATGGATGATTAAGTGGGACTGGGAAACTGCAGCGGGGGTCATAAATGTATGAGGGGAGTGCGGATTGTGGGAGTGAGGGCGACTCAGCGTTAGAGGTGGCAGTTATAAGTGTCCGTCGACTTCTTGAACTCCGTTCGAACTCCGCTAGGGCCTCATCGGCTGACAGGTCATCCTTGTTGACCCACTGGTTGTCTGAGTCGGGGTAGCCTTTCCATTTCACAAGGTATTGCCTCTTTCTGCTTCTGCTGAAAAGCCGCGTGTCCAGAATACGTTCAATCTCATATTCTTCTTCGCCTTCCACAAGATCCGGAGGGGGGCGTGTGAAGTTCTCCCCGTGCATGGGTGTCTCGCGATAAGGTGTGAGTAAATCGATGTGGAACACAGGGTGAATACTCCACTGCGCGGGAAGTTCCAGCTGGTAATTAACCGGCAATAGTACCTTAACAATCTTGAAGGGTCCATGCCGTCGCGCCGCAAGTTTCGCCGTGGGTTGATTGGTGCGTAAGTGACGGCCTTCTAACCATACTTGATCCCCTTCTTGGTACTTGGGCGTATCTCGGTGTTTGACCCATAACAATTGTGCCTTTTTGATCAGGCACTGCACTTCTTTCCGTGCTTCCTGGAACTGCTGCAGTCGCGTGGTCACCTGTGGAATAGGGGATGGCTTATCCATCCAATCAGTGCATGGGTCGTATCCCATCATGAGCGAGAATGGGGACTTCCTTGTCGCCTCGTGTGGCCAGCTGTTGTGTGCAAATTCTGCCATGGGTAGGAACTGCGCCCAGTTATCTTGACGCTCATTGGTCCAGAATCAAAGATACTGTTCCAGCCATTGATTGGTCCGTTCCGATTGTCCGTCGGTCCGAGGATGATACGCCGTTGATATGTTCTGATAGATTCCAAGGATACGGCATATTTCGCGGGTGAATTTTGATGCGAATCGCGGATCTCGGTCGCTAATAACTTTTGCCGGTAATCCGAATCGTTTGAAGACATGTGTTACGTACAGGGCGGCGGTTTCTTCTGCCGTGATCTCTTCGACACAGGGTATGAACACCGATGCCTTGGTGCAGTCGTGATCGGTGACGGTGAGTATTGAGTCATGTCCTTGGGAAATGGGGAGTTTAGTGATGAAGTCTAGGGCGATGACTTCGAAAGGCTTAGCATCGGGAATTGGTGTGATTGGCATCAGGGGTGCTCGTGTGGGTCGGTTGTTGACCTTGTGTCGTTGACATTCCGCACATCCTCTTACATACTCCGTGATGTGCTGCAGCATATGCGGCCACCAGTAATGTCGTTCGATGATTCTGAACGTTCTCTTGATCCCTGGGTGGCCGTAGACGGGGGGGTCGTGATGGTTGCTGATGATGTTGCATAGCAGTGGGGGTGTCCCTGTAATTACCCGTGCTCCTTGCTTGTACCATACCCTGTCGAATTTCTTGAGCTGGTGAGCGTCGACCCAGGGTATTATTTGTCTTTCGTCCTGCGCGTGGTCCTCCGGGACTTGCGTGACTGATGCTCTTGCGAAGACCTTATCGGGAAGTACAATGACTCCATCGTTTTCTTGTTCCCCTCGGTCGTAGTCTGGTCGTCGTGATAAAGCGTCCACCCTGCCATTGTGGGTTCCCTTAATGTGATGGATCTCGAAGTCGTATTCCATCAGTTCCAACACTTCCCGGGCTACGCGTCGACTTATCTTTTGCGCGGATCTCCAGTGCGTAAGGTTGAGGTGATCCGAGAATATTTTGATCTTGTGCGGCGATCCGGTGAGTAGAGGTCTCCAGTGTCTGAGGGCTTTGACGATCGCTAGAAGTTCCAGGTCGTATATGTCGTAGTTGCGTTCGGCCTCGTTTAGTGTTGCCGAGTAGTATCCGACTGGGTGTCGCTTTCCGTCTACCTTCTTCTGCAGTAGTACTGCTCCTACCGCGAAGCCAGACGCATCTACTTCGAGTTCGAATTGATCCGTAAGGCTAGGATGTGCAAGTACTGGCTCTTGCGTGACCAACGCCTTGAGTTTCTGGAACGCCCACTCCTCTTCTGTCCCCCATTGCCATTCTGCATCTTTCCTTGTGAGTTTGTTGAGGGCTTGTGCGTGGGTTGCGAAACCGCGAATGAAGAGGCGGTAAAAATTACAGAAGCCAAGGAAGGAGCGAACGTCTCTGACCTTCGTTGGGCACAGCCAGTCTCTGATGCCCGAAATTTTTACCAGGTCCATACGAGTTACCCCCTTTTCAAGGATTACCCCCAGGTAATCCATTCGCGGTGAGTGAAAAAGGCATTTCTCCGGTTTAAAATAAAGGTCGTGATCCATGGCTACTTGGAGCACGTCGCATACCACGTTAATGTGTGCTTGGAGGCCCGCGTTTTTGTGAGTAGCTATTCCGATGTCGTCCATATATACACGTATGATGGTGCCCAAAAGCTCGTGTTTGGCGATGGTAGGTCCCAGTATCTTGTTCATCATGGTTTGGAACGTCGCCGGTGAATTCGTGAGTCCAAAGTACATGACGAGTGGTTCAAAGAGTCTGTACCGCGTTTTAAACGCTGCTTTTGGTTCGTCTCCTGGTTTGATGTGTATGTTGTTATATCCCCATCGGACGTCCAGTTTGGTGTAGATGTGACCGTTGCCTAGATCGTTGATGAGTTCCGACATGAGTGGGAGGGGATACTGGTTGCGGATAGTGCACGCGTTGATCTTTCGGTAGTCCTGGACTGGCCTTAGCTTTCCGTCTTTTTTCTTGATGAAGAAGAATGACAAGGCATATGGTGATTTTGAAGGACGGATGTATCCCATCTTGAGTTGTTCCTCTAGCCACGTTTTGAGCTGGGCGTCTTCTTCCTGTGTCATGGGATATACTTTGCAGTCTATGGTGGCTGGTGTACCTGGTTTGAAGTCGATTGCGTGGTCCCAAGGTCGAGATGGTGGGAATCTGTGGGAAGCTTCCTCACTGAATATTTTTGCGAAGCGTTGGTAAGGTGCCGGAATCACTGCTGCTACCGTATTCTGTTTAGCAGCTATGGCAAGCTCGGTGGCGGTGGTACGTAGCTGGCATTCATCCTCCAGCTCTTGGACGATGCTTTCTTTTTCATTGTCAGTAAAAGTTCGTGCAATCGTAACTTTGTCTTTGGTAGTGGTTCTGGCGATGACAGTGCATGGTTCGGAGGGATTGATGGATCGGATAATTATAGGTAGTGCCTCTTCATGAATAGTGGCGTGCGTCCAGCTAATAGTGGGTTCGTAGGTGGCGAGCCAGGGGTACCCTAGTACCAGATCTTCGTTTCCTATGTCGGTAACAAGGAACCGGATAGTTCTGTGGATTCCCCTTGTCTGTACGTCTAAGTCCACGAAATGAGTGATAGACCCAGCTTTGTTCTCCATGTTGTCTATGTTCCATATCTTTTTGGGTCGTTCCAATGGTTGGAGTCCCAATCCCATTCGTTTGGCGAATGCTGGTCTTATGAAGTTGTCGGTGGCTCCGGAGTCGATGAGCCCTTTAATGTCGGCCATTGAGTAACTGGTGTGAATCGAGACTGGAATTCTAAGAGATCGAAAGCGAGTCATGATTACAGAGTTACAATTTGTTGCCCTCACCCAGGCCGATGGGTTCAGGCATCCCGAAAATCCCCTTTTTCCCATAAATCTTGGAGAATCAGGTCCTTGACCTCGTCGCTTGCCCCTCTGACCCCTTCAAGCCAGCTGCTCGCTGTTTGCTGTGGTTCCACCGTATTAGCGACTTGGGCGTGTGGTTCCTGACTGTAGTAGTCCGTTTCCATGCTTCGGCTGTTGCTGGTTGGACGCCATTGTGGCTGCTGCCTTGGTTTTCTAGGGCGTGAGCAGTCACATGAGAAGTGCCCGAGTCCGTTGCAGTTGTAACAGACGACTTCCCTCATATCCCTACGAGGGGCGTTCCCTCCTTGCCTCGGTCCTCCCCTTGGTGGGAATGGAGGGCGCGCTTGGTAGTCCCCTCGATTGGGATCTCCTACTTCCGCGAGTCGTGCGTGTGATCTGTCCACGGATGTGTCCATCGCATTTGGATCGTATCTTGGAGCTGGGTTGTGTGGCGCATTCCATGGTGACCCTCCGAAGCGTGGAGGTGGATTGAAGCAGGGCGGTGGTCCTCTCGGAGGTCCCCTCGTTGGAACCGACATCCCCAAGCAGGCGCGAAGGTGAATGTACTGTTTCTGGCATCTCAGCGCCGCTTCCTTCCATTCGGTGAAGGTGGTGGGCCCGTCGAGTTTGTAAACTTTCGTGAATAGCTTGCTCGGAAGTCCGGCCGTAAAGCGGTCAATGGTTTGTTGGTCATTGAGGCGGTAATCAGCTTTCCGGCATAGTTGTTCGAAGTTGGTGACGTACAAATCAATATCGTCACCGGTCATTCTAAATCCTTTGGCCAATTCCGCCTGGGCTTGTTCTTGTTCCAGGGTGTTTGAGAATCTATCGGCGAATCCGGCTGCCAGCGTGTCCCAAAGGTATTCATCATATCGATCTCTCCCGGTCCGTACTTCTGTGTTGAGCCATTGGAGGAAGCCCAGCGTCCAGTTTGCAACGGACACTCCCTTGATGTACCCCAAGAATAGGAGGCACCTTTTGTATACATTGCGCATGCTCGGGGCGTCGAAGTTTAGTCCCCAGTAGGCGTGCCATTGCGTGAGGAAGGACTCGTAGTCAGTCCGGTCTCCCTTGAATATAGTCGGTGGTTCACCTTCTAGCCTAGGCGTGGGTGCCCCTGGTGCTACTGCTCCTCCGGGTATGCCTCCTCCCGGGGGTCCTCCTCCGAATCCTCCAGGTGGTCCCCGTCCGAATCCTCCAGGGAATCCACCTTCAGGTCTTCTTGGGGGTCGTCCTCCTCCGCCTGGCGGTGGGTTGTCGCCTGGAGGATCGGGTTGATCTGGCCCTATGGCTCTGAAGATAGCCGCATCGTCTGCGGTCATGCGATGGCCCGTGGCTGGGTGAATGGGGAGTAGGAGCTGTTCCGCTTCTTCACGCGTTCTTCTGATTTCTTCTTCTACTGCTTCGTTGGTGATGGTTTCGGTAATAGTGGCCATCTCGGCTGGTGGGTTTACTCAGATAATCTCTGGCTGTGATGCGGAAACAGACTCAGCTAGTCGGGTTACTTCTTCTACTTCCGAATCTTCTTCTTCGTTGGTATGTTCGCCTTCCTCGCTGGTTTCTGAGGGTGCTGGTGTCCTGGGTTCCGATGTGCTAGGTTCTTCTTCTGGTTGTCCGTCAATGCGTCCCCACTGCTCTCGGGTTGGTACGTTGCGTGCGTCGATGTCACAATTGTATAGTCTTCCTGCTGGGCGTACTATGTCCCACCTATTGTCGATCGGATTCCATGTAATCTCTGTCCAACAGACATGATCGAAATTGAACTCAACTGGTCTGAACCTGGTAGGTCCCGATGCAAAATCGACGAAGTATCCTGTATCTCCGCGATATTCTCTCCACCTAGCAGCTCCTAGGAATTGTACTGGTACGTTGCGGTCTCCCCTTCGTTCGAGGGAGTAGGTTTGAAAGTTGGTCCACTGGTCTCGAGTTGTGAACGCCACGGTGAGGGATCTTGGTCTTAATGTAACACCACCACGAGCGTTAGTCCGACTTGGACGACGAAAGAGCGTTCACGACTTAGCGAATATCGATCTGCTAGTCACGTGACTGTTCCACGGGTACACGGCGCTTATCGAGGCATGTGACGCGTAAGGCACCAGGACGTAGACGAGTCACTGGGCGTATATCGATGAAGACGACTTGCTCAGGGAGACAAGTGAACTAGAGGGCAGATGAAGAGAGGAGAAAGTGGTGATTCAAAGAAGACCAAGATGGCGTATCTTGGTCTTTATGAGCCACTATTTATACATGTATGAGGACACTTTCAAGCTCCTCCCGAATCCGTACAACGAGTAGCGATAAGAGCTCGAACCCTATTACCACTATCCTAGGAATGAGTCATGCCATATTGGCATGTGATACTGTACAACTACGCTGACTGATCTCGAGTCCATGACACATTACCGCTTACTGCAGGAGTCATCGCCGTACCGTAAGGGTCCACTTCGCGTACCGAGTCGAAACGTGACATAGTGGTTTCGGATAGTGATTTCATTCAACCGCCTGTAGTCTTGGACGGGCCTTAGTTTCCCATCTTTCTTCTTAATGAAGAAGAACGGTGACGTGTAAGCAGACTTAGAGGGTCTGATATACCCTTTGTCCAGCTGTTCGGTGAGGAACGTAGTGAGCGCCTCCTCTTCGCTTTGTGCTAACGGGTACACTTTACAATCCAATGCCGGCGGGGCGTTTGGGAGAAGGTCGATAGCGTGGTCCCATACTCGCGAGGGAGGGAATCGATGGGACGCTTCCTCACTGAACACTTTATGGTGGCGTCGGTACTCCGCGGGTACTAGCTCCTCAAATGTGCGTTCGGGCCTCTTTGCCGCCTCTCGCTGGGCTAACTCTGAGGCCATCGTTGTCTTTCGTAGAAATGCGATGCAGGGATCTCGCTCATCGTCTATGAGCTGTTCCCACACCTCCTCATCAAGTTCATACGTCTCCAACGCCCTTATGGATGCTTCCATAGGCGTGGCTTCGTCTGACAGATGAAGGCTGGAAATAACGACCGGTTGAAACTCCTTGTTCAACGTCGCTTCTCCCCATTGTATCTGCGGCTCAAAAGCCGTGAACCAGGGGTACCCGAGGATCACCTCGTCTCTTCCTAAATTCATGATTAGGAAACGAAGTGTCTTGGTCTCCTTCCCTGTTCTTATGGTGAGATCAGTGTATTGTGTGATCTCTCCGTCTTGGTTGTTCGTCCCATCCATGTTCCAGATGCGGATGGGGTGTGTGATGTTTCTGGTAGATATTTGTAATCGTTTGAGCAGTGTCGAACAAATAAAATTGTCGGTTGCTCCCAAGTCCACTAGGACTTGTCGTTCGGCCGTCGTGTGTGCAGATTTAAACAGAACTGGGATTCGCATGGATCGGTATCTGCTAGTGTACACGTTTAGATTTAACGCTCTAGCCCAGGCCGCCGGGTTCAAGCATCAGGAAAACCCTCCTTCCCGAATAGTTTGTCCACCATGAGGTCTCTAACCTCCTGGGTCTGCGCCTTCATCGCTGCGATCTGCGCATCCGCCTGCTCTTCATTCGAAAGTACGCGATTAGAAGATACGGCGACAGTAGTGATGGTGGGAGTTGATACGTCTGGAGTCGGGGTAAAGGAGGGGGGTCCGAAGGAGGAGGTAGTAGCTGCGCGCATTCCCTTTTGTGGGCAGTTACGCAACATGTGCCCCTGAGCACAACATCTAAAACATCGTCCCTCCTTCTGAAGCTGGGCCCGGTCTCCATTGGTAAGCGCCACGGAGGCTCGGGCGCATCCAACATCCATGGAGTTCGGGTTTCGGTTCTGATTGAGGGCCTGGACCCACTGCTCTCGGCTGTGTCTGCCCTTCTTTCCGCGCTGGGGTTTGTTCTTTCCCAGGTGGTCCTTTAAAACCAGATATTCAGCCTGCTGTAGACGAGCGGCTGCCTTCCAATCATCCCATGTGATCGGATGTTGGAAGCGCGTGGCGTTAATTACTAACTGGTTCGGGAGTCCATCCTGGAACATTTCCAGGGTCGTGGCTTCATCAGGGTTATACCCGGCTTTGTGGACTAAGTTGGAAAATGTAGCCACATAAGTGTCGATGTCTTCGCCCTTCATCGTCAGAGTTTGCAAACTCTTCCGGGCTTTTGTTCGTTCCGCCGTATCGGTGTATGATTGCATAAACCAATCGCGGACGGTGTTCCACAGGTTCATCTCGGTCATTAGAACTCCTGTGTTTCGCTGGTCCTCAAGCCAAGCGAACTGCTCTGTGACCCAATCGTCGACAAGGGGTCCGCGGATGTACGAGAGGAAGGTCATCGCACGGGGATAGGGGATAGCGAGCTGGTCGACGGTGGGGTTCATTTCTCGGTATAGGTTGAACGCAAGCATAAACTGCTTGCTCTTTTCTCGGTCTCCGTTGAACTCGGGGGGTGGATTCCCTCCTAAGCGTCCATGTCCTCCAGGTGCGGGTGGGATCGCAGCTGGTGCGGCTCCGACGGGGGGAATAGGAGCGCCACCTGCTCCACCGCCCCCGCCTCCTCTGCCACCTGCGCCGCCTCCTCCACCACCTGGCGCACTTCCTCCACTAGCGCTGCCACCCGGGAGACCTCCTCCAGGAGCTGCGCTTTCGCCACTAGGAGCCGCTGCTCCACCTGACGGGCCGCCGCTAAGAGTGCCTCCACTACCAGAAGGAGCTGGTCCTCCACTGGTAAGGGTTGTGCTGGCCGAGACATGGGTTTGTGACATGGACTGGGGTGTGGGATCAGGACCAGGTAGGTCTGGGGGATTCACGAATAGGGAGGGGGTAAATGTGGTTGTTGGTACGGAGACACTGGGGGAATTATCAGGGTCGGAGTCGACGTCAATCCCTTTCGGGTTATGACTCTTTAGTGGTCCAACGTTCAACTCAAGCGGTACTGGTCCGATAGTATACCAGCTTCGTTCGTTCGGCGAGTAATCAATATAAGCCCAGAGATGTTTGTCCTCCAGGTAATGGATCTGGTGATACTCTTTCTTTCTTGGGTTGAAGATATAGTATCCTTCAACGTTGTTGATTTCTGCCCAGACAGCTGCTCCTTTGATACGATCGGAGAGCTCGTCGGTTGTAAGCCGAGTGATATACTCAGGCTGGAACTTGGATCTGGCGCGACTAGATGTCACCACTGTGAGAGACTTGACTTAATGTAACGCCACCACAGGGGCGTTAAGTACAACGTGTACTTCGGTTAAGTCATGGGCGGTAACAGGACAGGAGTAAGTCAGTTACGACTTAGTTCGGTGGTGAACAAGTACCACTTGGCCTCCGTGGACACAAGGGTAATAGCAGAGACAGGCTCAAGTGCAACGGCGAGCAAAAGGGGAGTCAAGCGAAAGGGCGACTCAAAGGATCGAATCGTGAGAAATGGACAGCGGTGTGGTATTACACAAGAAGTCAAGTCTACCGTACAAGCTAGGTAGCGTGAGACTTATATACTGGTACACGATGTTTGTCAGAGACAAACATATGGCGTGATCCTAGGATCTGGGTCCTAGAGAGCTAACAAAGGGAAAGTATGAAAAGGGAACAAGGGAGTTCCGTGGGACGACGCGTGGATCAGAAGTCGTCAGCGGGTTCTGGAAGTCGCGCCACAGGGCGTCGTAACGGTCATGCGCTAGGCGCGAGATAAGAGCCGAGGCGCGGATCGAAGCGGGTCGTATCGTAAAAGTACAATGGAAAGTCAACACAGAATGCGAGTCACAAGACGGAAAGGAATAGGAGAAAGCAGGAGGGAAAATCGTAACACGACACCCACATCGATCGATATGACACATGGCTATGGGCGGGGGTAGAACTTGCCTTCAAACGGCAGTTCCGCGATAACATGGAACAAGAAAGAGCCAGACTAGACTTGGACAAAGGATTCAGGATGACAAGAACCGACATAGACGGCTACGTCACCAAGTTCGAAAAACTAGTTCGACAAGCTAACTACCACCTAGATGAACCCCTGGTCCTGGACAAGTTCACCAGGGGGTTACCAATGGACCTCTACCGAAATGTGTACCAGTTTCCTAGTCCCAACACCTACCAACAATGGAAAACAGCAGCCATTGAACAGCAAAAACGCTATATCCATATGAAAGCCAGAACAGACAGCTTTGGAAGACAACCACAAAACAACGCACGCCCTAGGCAGGGACAACCGGCACGTTTCCAACCCCCTACGAGACAACAGGGATGGCAGCAATATCGTAACCACCCAGAAGCAATGGACACCACGCCAGGGAGAATCCACGCCAGAGTCGCAGGATCGGACGAGGCAAACCCCAACAACCCCCAGGAATGGAGAAACTACACTCAAGGACAACCACCATTCGCACTGCGAGGAGGATTTATGGGGAGAGGACGCGGAGGACGAGGGGTATTCAACAGCAGGGATGTCACCTGCTATAACTGCAATCAGAAGGGTCACTTCTCACGAGAATGCTCACAGCCACGCCAACCACACAACAGGGGGACCCTCCAAGGAAGAACTGCCTACATCAAAGAGGTACCCACCGCTCCGCAAAGCGTTGCAGGGGAACCACTCATCAACCTCGACGAACCCACGCAAATCAATAGCGGTACCACTTCCCAACAACGAGTGGAAGATATAATGGGCAGGATTGTGGAACTGGAAGAGGATGGAAGGGAGATGTTTGCCAGGAATATGGCAGGGAATCCGGATTTTCAGGACGCCTGAACCCAACGGCCTGGGTGAGGGCAGTCAATTGTAACTCATCGTTCATAACGCACTATCAATCTATGCATGTTCCAGTTTTGATCCGCACAAGTTACTTCATGGCCAAAAGAAAAGCACTAGTCGACTCAGGAGCAACCGACAACTTCATACACCCCGACTTCATCAGAAGGATGCATCTAGGAACCAAAGAACTAGAACGACCCCGAAACATCTGGAACATAGATGGGACACATAACAAAGGGGGGAAAATTACCCATTACCTAGACCTAAACATCCAAACTGATGGCAAGCAAAAAAACATCAGGTTCCTAGTAACCAACGTAGGGGGAGAAGATCTCATACTTGGATACCCCTGGCTAGCCACGTTCCAACCCAGAATCCAATGGGCGACAGCTACCCTAGACACCAAGCAATACCCCATCATCATACGAACAACAAACCCCCAACGCACAAACCTGACAGAGATTCGACGACTCATAACCCAGTATACGGACAATACCTCTAAACAAATATATCAAGACTTGGAAGAGGAATCACTCCCCATACACCTACAGACTACGGCAACTGAAATGGCAATATCGGCACAACAGTACATGGAGAAAAAGGAAATACCGGCGGAATACCAAAGACACGCAAAAGTATTCAGCGAGGAAGAATCTCACAGATTCCCCCCATCCAGACCATGGGACCACGCAATCAAACTCAAACCCGATGCACCGGACACCATCGATTGCAAAATATACCCGGTAAATCAGGCAGAAGACAAGGCACTAAAAGAATTCCTGGACGAACAACTAGCTAAAGGGTACATACGACCCTCCAAATCCCCATATGCATCACCCTTCTTTTTCATCAAAAAGAAGGACGGAAAACTACGCCCAGTACAAGACTACCGAACCTTGAACAAATGGACCATACGCAACCAATACCCACTCCCGCTAATCCCAGAACTAATTGCAGATCTAAGCGGCGGATGGATATTTTCCAAGTTCGACGTACAATGGGGGTATAATAACATACTGATCAAAGATGGAGACCAGGGAAAAGTGGCATTCAAAACCAAACATGGATTCTTCGAACCATTGGTAATGTACTTCGGAATGACCAACTCCCCGTCCACATTCCAAACAATGATGAACCACATATTCAAACCCCTCATTGAATACCACAAAACCAAAGGAACGATAATCCGCGTATATATGGACAACATCGGAGTGGCAACCGCCTCAACGGAACAAGTGCACACAGAAGCAGTACACGACATACTGGACCTACTGGAACAACACGACCTATACCTGAAACCAGAAAAATGCACATTCCACTCGTCTTCCCTCGATTACCTGGGGGTAATCATTGAAAAGGGGGTGATCCGCATGGACCCCATCAAAATTTCAGGCATCAAAGACTGGCCAACCCCAAAAACTGTCAAGCAAGTATGATCATTCCTTGGGTTTTGTAACTTTTACCGCGCCTTCATCAGAAATTTTGCCACACATGCACGACCTCTCAACAAATTGACCCAAAAAGACATGGAATGGCAATGGGGAACAGAACAACAACAAGCATTCGACAAACTCAAAAGCCTGGTAACGAGCAAACCGGTCCTTAAACATCCCGAACTAGACAAGCAATTTGAGATGGAAGTAGACGCCTCAGGCTATGCAGTAGGAGCCGTACTCCTCCAACGAGACGCCAACAACAAACGACACCCCATCGCGTTCTACTCAAACACCCTAAATGCAGCCGAAAGAAACTATGACATCTACGACCTGGAACTCCTAGCAATCGTAAAAGCTTTGTGTAACTGGCGACAGTACCTCGCTGGCTCACCACACAAGATCAAGGTCTTCTCCGACCATATGAACTTGTTGTACTGGAGATCCCCACAAAAGATCAGCAGACGGGTAGCAAGGGAAGTACTGGAACTATTGGAATATGACGTCGAGATTCACCACATAAAGGGCACGGCCAACGGACGAGCGGACGCTCTATCACGAAGACCCGACTATGACCAGGGAGAGAATGACAACAAGCACGTTACAGTACTACCAGACCACATCTTCATCCACGCAAACACTATCAATACCACAGAAAACCCCACACGCACAGAACCAACGATTAACATCCTAGAAATGGAAACAACAAACCCAGTGTACACCCAAGACGAGGAAGCAATCAAAAGATGGGTAGACCCACACAGACTCAAAAGGATCGAAGGAACATGGTACAAGGACGGAAGACATGTGGTAACAGGAGACCTACACGAATGACGACGCATTATCCAAGTACACCACGACCCGCCAGTACACGGACACCCCGGAATTAATCGGACTATCAAAATGGTGGAACGGTACTACTGGTGGCCAGGCCTACGACGAGAAACCCAAGATTACGTCAAGGGCTGCGCCGACTGTCAAAGAATCAAGGTCAACAACTGACCCACACGGGCACCCCTACAGCCAATATTCCCTAAACCAGAGGCAAACCCGTTTCAAACCATAGCCCTTGATTTCATCACCAAACTGCCATACTCGGAAGGATGTGATTCGATACTGACCATCACAGATCACGACTGCTCCAAAGCAGCCATATTCATACCGTGCCTAGAAGAAATCACGGCAGAAGGAACCGCAGCCCTGTACATAAAACATGTGTTTACTAGATTCGGACTACCGTCGCGCATCATCAGTGACCAAGACCCCCGATTCGCCTCCAAATTCATAAGGGAACTATGCAAGATACTAGGAATCAAGCAAAACATCTCCACGGCCTACCATCCCCGCACGGATGGTCAATCGGAGCGCACAAACCAATGGCTAGAACAATACCTCAGATTCTGGGTCAACGAACGACAGGATGACTGGGCCGAATACCTCCCAATGGCAGAATTCACGCATAACAACTGGCCCAACGAGGCGACCAAGGAATCCCCCTTCAACCTCCTCATGGGGTACAACCCGCGAGCCGACTGGATAGACCGCCCGTCACTGATTCCCCAAGTAGCACTACGTCTGAAACAGCTCAGAGAGGCTAGAACGCGCGCCCAAGAACTGATGATCAAAGCGCAGCAGGGGTGGATCAAACACAAAGATACGCCCAAGTACCAAATCGGGGACTTAGTATGGCTGGAAGGGCGCCACCTACGTACCAACCAGCCAACCACCAAGCTAGCACCCAGAAGACATGGCCTGTTTAAGGTCATTCAGGTGATGTCCGCAGTCAATTATCGCCTAGAACTTCCCACGCAGTGGAGCATCCACCCCGTGTTCCACACAGACCTTCTGACGCCGTACCGAGAAACTCCCACACATGGCCCCAACTATCAGCGCCCACCACCGGAATTGGTAGGAGGAGAAGAAGAATACAAGGTCGAGAAGATTCTAGACTCCCGGCGATTCGGCAGAACCAAGAAACTGCAATATCTGGTAAAGTGGTGCAGATACCCAGACTCCGATAACCAATGGGTCTCGAAGGATGACGTCTTCGCCGATGAAGCGATAAGGGAGTTCAAACATTTAAACCCCGCCAGAGAAATACATATAAGCACGGGAAAAACCCAAGAGACGTCCCCATCTCCCTCATCCTCCATCCTCCATACTCATGTCCCAATCCCCAGTTCAAGTCCACTATGTCCTCGACGACCTACTCCCAATCTCAGTTCAGCCAACCCTCATCATACAGGACGCCCCAACATCATCACCCATGTCGATTCCCCAGTCCCTTCAACCAGCAGGAAGTCGTCACTCTTCCCCCGCACCATCCCTTCTTCCTTCGCCAAGCCCTACAGCTGTACATTCCCAGCCCCCTTTGGCGCAAGGTTACATCCCGACGCGACCTCCGTCCCGTCAAGACCAAACTACAGTACAAGAGGATTGAGAGTACGACCGGTACCTGTTGGAGGAGCATTGCCCGCTCAACCGCCACATTACGTATGGGAATCACCTCACCGCTACTCACGACAAAACCCCACCGGTATGCACCACCGATGGGAGACCAATGCGTGCTCCAAAAGCTTCTCGACCCACACTCCACCGGTATCAGGCGGAGGAACACAGTCCAGTTTCCCGATCTCGGGTGGAAACTCCGCCACCCCACAGGTACCAATACAACAGGGGAGTCCATTACATCCCTTTCCAGATACGAGACGCTCAGGGGAGGCTGCACCCAGCTCGCTATACGCAGCTCGTCTTTACGGCGGACCCCTTCATCCTCGCCTACCGACAGGGCAGCGACCAGCAGTACGGAAAGTCGGTACACGCCACGCCCGACTACGACCATCCGAGCCCCACACCCTACACCGACAATGACCTGATCTTCCTAGACCAGGACAGCAGCTACCGCGAGTCAGTCAACGCTGCCCTCCTGGGCATGAAGGACCTCTCGGTTACAGTGGAGATACACCACTACCGATGTCTCCAGGCAGGATACGTGGCCAAGGAGGAGTTACGCAAGAAGGTGGAGGAACTCGAGAGGATTGGGATTACCCGACACCAGTGCGTACTCTGACTGGAGCGCGCGAACGCCATCAAGCGTATCGAAGACGAATGGGATTCCTACCGCCCCGGAGCAGAGGAGGGGCAGCGCATTGCCGCTATCAGGGAAGTGTTAGAGCGTGGTCGGTCTGGGGCCCGATCCTGAAAAGGGGGTGATGTTACAATCGGATCGGAAGTGAACACTGACGAACGGGTATGACACCACGTCAGCAGCATATAGTCATGGACTTGTAGAATCAGTCAGCCGGGTAAGCTCCGGCACATGTGATTGTGTATGATAAGCGGATCGGATCATGACTCACACTAGGATAGCTGTACTAGGGTTCACGGTACTTACGCTATTGGCTAGTACGGATTGGAGCGGCGCTTGAAAGCCCGCGCGTAACTGTATAAGTAGAGAGCTGTGAAGACCAAGAACGGCATCTTGGTCTTCTTCCAATACCACTAGCTTCTCCTGCTCTATAGGGATCTCCCCCTTTAAGTGAGTTGTCCAGCATACCCTATAGACCAAGGGGTCCCCTGTGACTTATCCCAACGTTCCCCTTCGTGGGCAGTGGATTACCCTCTCGACGCCATCTATCACAAAGTATTCCTGTATCAGAACGAACGCGTGGCATCCCCTTACTGCATCCTCTACATCATCGATCACGACACGTGGGACGAACTCAAGCTATCAGACACCCCCCCTATCAGATTACAACAGGGAGACGATCTCCACGGATATCGAGGGCTAGCAGGAGAGTTGTTCCCACACCCTTTGTACTACCCGCAGAGCAGAGCCCATCGCCTCTTTTACCCTCTCGTTAGATTCGCCACACAACAACAGGCCTAAGTCAGGCATACGTCCGTGGTAGACGTAACATTGGAGTTCTTTGTAGGTGACCGCTCCCACGTTTGAGGCGACTGCAACGAGGGCATTGGGAGCGGAGGAAAGGGACATGAGGAGTGATGAGAGGAATCCAGTGGTAATAGAGGGAGTGGGGGATGCGGAACTTGACTTGGTCAACCGTCCTTTTATCCTTTGGTGAGGTCGGGGTGTAAGTCATTCGTACTCCGCCACAGCTTCATCAGCGAATATGTCATCTTTATTGACCCACTGGTTTTCCGAGTCAAGGTACCCCTTCCATTTCACCAGATACTGAAGGCGTTTGTTCCTGCCGAATCGCCGAGAGTCTAGAACCTTCTCGACTTCGTATTCTTCTTCGCCTTCTACCAAATCAGGTGGTGGGCGCTGGAAATTTTCTCCATGCATTGCGGTCTCTCGGTAGGGTGTGAGAAGATTGATGTGAAACACTGGGTGTATACTCCACTGCGTGGGAAGTTCCAAGCAGTAGTTGACAGGGGACATCACCTGAGTCACTCGAAATGGCCTGTGTCTTCGTGCTGCAAGCTTCGCCGTTGGTTGATTGGTGCGGAGATGCTTCCCTTCCAGCCATATGTAGTCCCCTTTTTCAAATCGTGGGGTGAGTTTGTGTTTCACCTAGAGATGTCAACGAGTTGTACTCGTGAGTATGAGTACTCGTCGGAATTTTCCGAACGACCACTCGTACTCGTCTCGTACTCGTCTATGCGAGTACTCGTTCTCACGAGTACTCGCCGGGATTCTTCGACCGAAACTCGTACTCGCGGCGCGAGTACCCGTTTCGGGCACGCGAGTACGAGTACTCGCGTACTCGTACTCATTTGAATTGTACGAGTACTCGTTTTGCACGAGTACTCATATATATTATGACTCTACTGTAATACAAGCACTACACTACTATAGCTGTACACAAAGCCCGCCCCAGCGTGGCTGCCTCCCACCGCCGTCGCATCCGTGCTGTCGCCGGTCGTGTCATCGCCGCGTCATTGTCGTCGTCTGTCGCGTCGCCGTCAAGGTCGTCATTATTGTTGTCGTCACTGGCATCAGTGGCATTCGGGGTTGCGTTGCCATCGTGTCGTCTCCGCGTCGCCGTCATTGTCTATCGCGTCGTCGTCGTCGTTCGAGCTGGCCTTGCCGAAGTTGCCATCGTGGTTGAACCGTCATCGCCGCTTCGCCGTTGTTGCTGTCGTGGCCCGCTGTGTTGTAGCCGTCGTTGGGAGGGACGTCGTCGTCGTGTTTGGGATAGGACATGCACTGGTTTGTGGTCGTCGTAGTCTTAAATGTTGAGCGTGGGAAGCCACCGTGCCACAGTGGGAAGCAACCTTTTCCACGCCCGCCCGGTGATTGCCAGTTTCATAACTCACATAGGAATTCAAGCCATGTGCACCGCCAACAACAAACTACGACACGCCTCAAGGTTCGCCGACGCAGCTTCGAGCTGCACAAACTCCAGCCACCGCCCAGCACCCTGCCAACGCAGCCGCAACTACGATGCCAGAAACAGCAATCGGGCGAAGTGACGGCGGCGACGCAACCACGACGGGGCAATGCCCACAGACCACGACCACTGGTTAATGCCCTTCGACTACGACTCGGACAACGGATCGATTACGAATACCTGTTGGTTACAGCAACGGGGCAATGCCCGCGACTTATGGAGGTGGGGCGATGGCCGGGATGACCGTGACGACGGCGGAACGACGCGACACGCCGGCAATGGGCCGACGACAACGACTCAATAGCATTGACACGACGACACGGATTGCAAGCACAGTAGTACAACTAGTTAGTACTGTAATAGTTACATAGTATCAGCAATAGAAAAAACAAATCTTTGCCAACCCGGAAATCGTCACGTGACCCCGCGAGTACACGAGTACTCGCGCATTCGAAAGTGGAAACTCGTACTCGCGTGTACTCGTGGGAACGAGTACTCGCGGGCACGAGTACTCGTCACAAACGAGTCACACTCGCGAGTACACTCATTTGACCATAACTCGTTGACATCTCTGGTTTCACCCATAGGCTCTGGGCCTTCTTCATCAATTCTCTCGCTTCTCTCCATGCTTTGTGGAATTGTTCCACCTGATTTTGGACTCAGGGTATCGTGGATGTTTTATCTGCCCAGTCAGTGCACAGGTCATATCCCATAAGGAGATGGAAAGGGGACTTCCGGGTGTGTTCATGTGCCCAATTGTTGTGCGCAAACTCTGCCATTGGTAGAAAGTGCGCCCAGTTATCTTGACGCTTGTTGGTCCAGAACCTGAGATATTGTTCTAGCCATTGATTGGTGCATTCCGATTGTCTGTCCGTTTGCGGATGGTATGCCGTGGATATGTTCTGCTTGATACCAAGGATCTGGCATAGTTCACGGGTGAACTTGGAAGCGAACCGGGGGTCTCGGTTGCTGATAATTTTGGCCGGTAATCCGAACCTTTGGAATACGTGAGTTATGTACAGTCCTGCCATTTCCTCAGCCGTTATTTCTTCATGGCATGGGATGAATATCGACGCCTTCGTGCAGTCGTGATCTGTGATTGTGAGGATGGAGTCGTGTCCTTCAGATTCGGGGAGTTTGGTGATGAAATCGAGAGCGATGGTCTCGAACGGGGCTGCGTCAGTAACAGGTGTGATTGGATTAAGGGGTGCACGTATTGGTTGGGTGTTGACTTTGTGTCTTTGGCATTCAGCACATCCTTTCACATACTCCTTCACGTTTTCTGCCATTTCAGGCCACCAATACATCTGTAATTGCACTAGGTGTTCAGAGCTGTTCGGAGCCGTTCAAGGACACTCTGAACAGCTCTGAACACTCCAAACACCTAATTGCATTTACAGATGTATTGTCGTCCTACGAGTTGCTGGGTTCTCTTGATTCCTGGGTGTCCATGTATTGGCGAGTCGTGGTGTTTTCTTATAACTTCCCTTCTTTCCCGTTCGTCACCCGTTACCACTCGTTGACCTTGTTGGTACCATACTCCTTTGACGTTCTTCAGGTTGTGGGCATCGACCCAGTATCAAAGTTTGATTTCTTCTTGTGGAGGTTCTTCTTTGGTGGTGACTTGGGTGGCTTTTACGAACACGTGTTCTGGTAGTACTACGACTCCTTGATTGTCGTTTTCTCCTTGGTCGTAGTCTGGCCTCCTGGATAGCACATCTGCTCTTTCGTTGTTTTTCCCTGTGATGTGGTGAATCTCGAAGTTGTATTCCATTAGTTCGAGTACTTCCCATGCTACTCTTCGGCTTATCTTCTGCGGGTCTTTCCAGTACTGGAGATTCATGTGATCCGAGAATATTTTGATCTTGTGTGGTGACCCCACCAATAATGGTCTCCAATGCCTGAGTGCTTTGACCACCGCGAGTAGTTCGAGGTCGTAGATGTCGTAGTTCCTTTCAGCTTCGCTTAGGGTTGCGGAGTAGTATCCCAGTGGGTGTCATTTGCCGTCTTTCTTTTTCTGGAGTAGGACAGCTCCGATCACAAACCCTGATGCGTCAACTTCAAGTTCAAACTGATCGGTCAGGTTGGGGTGTGCAAGTACAGGTTCCGTCGTGACGAGTGTTTTCAGTTTCTGGAATGCGTTTTCTTCCTCTTTTCCCCAAGTCCACTTGGAGTCTTTCTGCGTGAGTCGGTTAAGTGGTCTCGCAAGGGTTGCAAATCCGCGAATGAATAAACGGTAAAGATTGCAGAACCCCAAAAAGGAACGTACATCTCAAACTTTCGTTGGTGTGGGCCAGTTTTTGATGCCTGTGATTTTTACTGGGTCCATGCGTGTCACCCCCTTTTCAAGGATTATGTTGCGCAGCAATAGACGCAGTGTACAGGTAGACCCTTACCTGTATAGAGAGCTTAGATGAGGCTTAGAGTGAAGCAGAGGAAGCTCTGAGTGGGGTGGAGAGAGATGTGTATCTGTACTCGCTCCTACAATAGGCATTATATACTCTATGGTCCACCCATGTCCGTTTGGGGAAAAGTGATGAGTAAAGGCGTCCACAATATCGCGTTTTCAGTGACGCCTAATGTTTAATCACCGGTGGACTTGGAATAATCCCTTAAGGGGATTCTGTATGTGTATCGTATGACTAAATACTCCGAACCACGGGTATATCGTAAGTAACCGTACTCCAATTCCTACGTAATGAGCCTTATAGTAAGTATTACGGCTCAACACTCCCCCTTGCTAAGTGCAGCTACTAAGCGCTCTGAGCAAGTGTGTAAGGCGAATAATATTCAAGCCATAATTAGAAGGGAGTCTTTCACGGAACCATGAGAGCGGTTTCGAGGCCGAGCTCTCTTCACCATCCCATTTCAGCTTTTTGAACTTTTCAGTTCATTGGGCTGATTTTTTGGTATAGGTATAAACAATGACCGGAAATGTGTTGATTCTTTAAAAGAATTTATGTATCCGGAAGACGCAAGCGTCACTCGATATACCTTCCATAGTATCCTTAAATAAGGAATTGGGATGGCTCGAAAAGTCTGAGATGACTTTATTTTGATTCCATGTATAATAGAAATTTTCAGGCTCGTTTCGAGGCCAAGCCAATTAGCCTTGAAACTCAGTTGGACGAGTAAAACTCAAGTCCTAACTGACTTCTGAACTTCTCGAACTTAATACGCCCTAGGTTCTTGGTAAACATATCTGCGGGATTTTCTGAACCATCTATAAAGAATAGTTCTATCTTTTTGTCCTTCACCACTTCTCTTATGTAGTGGTAGCGTATATCAATATGTTTAATACGCTTCTCCTGGACAGGGTTTGAGGCCATAAAGATGGACCCCTGATTATCACCGCAGAGTGGTATTGGGCTTAGTTTGATCCCAAGCTCAGTAAAGAGCGACTTAATCCAAACTAATTGTCTGCTAGTATCCGACAGCGACATATATTCAGCTTCAGTGGAAGACAGCGCAACAGTCTTCTGCGCTCTAGAGTTCCAGCTGAATATCCCATTAGCTAGTTTAACCATATAGCCCGTAGTAGATCGCCTATTATCTGGGTTTGAAGCCCAGTCAGAGTCTGCATACGCAATTAGACCCCCATTTGATTTCCCATCATACACTAAAGAGTATGAAGAAGTCCCAAGCAAATAGCGACAGATATACAGCGCTCTATTCAAATGGTCCTCAGAAGGGTTTGCAGCGAACTGTGACAGTTTAACGACTGCATAGGCGATGTCAGGGTGAGTCCCAAGCATTATGTATAGGAGTGAACCTATAACTTGCTGGTATTTGCTCCTGACGCTTGGGTTGACTGGCGCGTCATTAGGTACTGGTTGGTACCCTTCAGGAAGTGGAGTTACAGCTGCTTTCATGTCTGTAAGTCCAAAGCGTTGCAGCACCTTCTCTAAGTAAGCGGTTTGATCTAAGAAGATCTTTCCATGTTTCCGCTGAATGCGCATACGCAAGAATTCCTTTGCATCGCCTAAGTCACGACATTCCCAAGCCTGCATGAACCTTTGCTTAAGTTCATTTAAAAGGGCTTTGTCCGAACCCATAAAGATCACATCATCAACATAGACAATGATCACTACAAGGGCGCCACTCTTACCTCTATGGGTAAAGAGTCCTGAGTCAGAAAGTAGCCTTTTGCAGCCCATCGCCGCCATGGACTTATCCAGCGCTTTCCACCATGCTAAAGCAGCTTGTTTAAGCCCATATATGGCGCGTTTTAGTCGCAGTACTTTGTTTTCCTGCCCTTTGGCTTTGAAGCCCTCAGGTTGTTCCATGTAGAGCTCTTCATCAAGCTCGCCATATAGGAAGGCAGTTTTAACGTCTAGTCCAGTGATGTGCCAATCCTCTAGCGCTGCAAGCGCGAGCATCATCCGGACAGTCTCAAAGCGCACTACTGGTGAGAAGATTTCATCATAGTCAACGCCTTCAACCTGAGAAAAGCCTTTGGCAACAACATCTGTAAATGCAATTAGGTGTTTGGAGTGTTCAGAGCTGTTCAGAGTGTCCTTGAACGGCTCCGAACAGCTCTGAACACCTAGTGCAATTACAGATGAAGCCGGGCTTTCTTGCGACCATCAGTCTTTTGATCAAAGACCCATCTATTTTTTATAATCTTCCTCCCTTTATGAGGGTTCACAAGCTCAAAGACATTGCGTCTGCGAAGTGCCTCAAGTTCCTCGCGACAAGCAGTCTTCCATTCCTTTTGTTGCGCTGCAGGCATGCGCATAATATCTTTATAGGTCCACTCCCGTACATTAGAAGTGTCCAGTGGTTCCAGATCAGCAGATGGAACTGCTTTGGCAAGCAGATGATCTAGGAATTTTACTCCCCCTTCCTGAGCAAGGCGTGACAATAAATCATCTACTTCATCCTCTGAGGGTTCTGGCGGAGCTTCACTCTCAGCAGGTGGAGGGTCAGGGTTTGTCTCAGGAAATCCTCCTGGAATCTGCCTTTGCCCTGGCGTACTATCAGACCTGGAGCGACCAGGCTGCTTTCCAACCATTTCTTTCCACTTGCTACTCCGCTCAACGTCTTTAGTTATTTGTGTGGGATGCCTGTCTTCCCCATAGACGTTGTCAGGATGAGTAGGTACTTTCCTCAAGCGCGCAGACCGTCGTGGTAGTGCTGGTTCTGGCGCAGGAGGCGGAGGTGGTTGCGCTTCTGGCTCCTCTGGTGCCACAGATCCGCCGTCGCGGTCTAGCGCATCCTCCCTATTTTGCCTCTGTTTAGGGGGACGATGAGTAGGCATGTCATCGTCAAAACCACTAGGAATGGGCTGTGTAGGTGACTGGTCATCCTCCATAGGAGGTTGATTCTCTACTGGCTCATTGACGCGGGTTGTACCCCGCACCCTTTGTGTTTCACATCTAGGGTATACTGTCTCATCAAATAATGCAGTAGTGCTGGTGAACACTGTGTTGTTTTTGATCCGCATGAACCGATACGCTTTAATACCCTCAGTATGACCAATATAGATCATTTGTTCGCTTTTGGGGTCTAGTTTGTTCGTTCTGCGATCTTCTGGTATGTGCACATAAGCGCCACAACCAAATACTCGTAAGTGTGAAATACTAGGTGGTTCACCATACAAGCTCATATAGGGTGTCCACCAATTAAGGCGACTTATTGGAGTCCTATTGTAGCAATGCACTGCATGTAGGACCGCAAATTCCCACCAAGATTGAGGGAGACAGGCTTCAAGGCGCATAGCCTGAGCCTTATCCATACAAGTTCGCATAAAACGCTCAGCGCGACCATTTTGTTGGGGAGTATGAGGTGCGCTTTGTAGGATATTAATACCCATGTCCTTCAGTACTTTAATAAACTCATCCGACTTGTACTCTCCTCCAGCATCCGACATCCACTGTTTAATAGTGGTGTTATACTGAGTATTGACCATGGCAATGAATTGCCTTAGCGCATTAATAGCTTGCGCTTTAGTGCGTAAAAGTACGATCCATGCATAGGAGGAGAAGTCATCAAAGAAACTAATAAAGTATTTATATTTGTGGTATGAGTCAACTGGAAAGCTCTTAAGATCAGAATGAATCTTTTCAAAAGGCTTCTTAGCACGCGTCTCAGAGGGTTTATGTGCCGAAGCAGGCATTTTCCCTTGAGCGCAACCAGGACATATGGGTGTCTCCGAAGGATATTTAAGGTCCGCAGGAATTCCCTTAGTGTGATCCTTGGCACGACGTAGTACTTCCTTCGAAGGGTGTCCTAAACGTCTATGCCAGATGTCATAGTCCGCAGTATAGATAGTACTATGGGCTGCATGTACATCTTTAACATGCGTAACTTTGGCATCAAGCCAGTAAAGTGTGTGACCATCTGCTAGGGGTTTTGTTTGCAATACGGGCGTAGAACTGCCCTTATAGTATAGAGATATATGCTGCGAATCCCCATTAACGCGCAATCCCTGTTGTAGAAACTCCCCCATGGACAATAGCTTAGTTGTCATCTGTGGTATATGTAGAACGGGATATATGCGTGTAATACGCTCCGTCTTAACACCTTTATATTCCACAGTGTGCTTCAGTAATACTGAGCCTTGGCCTTGTACATAGAGAGCATGAGCCGCGGTTTTAACCATAGGCTTTTGCGATAGGGGAGTATAACTTATAAAGTCCAGTTTATTGTTTGTAAAATGTGCCGATGCACCAGAGTCAAGTAACCAAATAGGTTCTTGCTCTGCTTGACTTCGCATTCCCTTACATTTCGCACAAAAAGCATAATCCAAACCATGAGCGCATTGATTCACGCTATTGACAACTTTATTTACAAGCGCACTGTAACTACTATCTCTAGAAGCGCCAATCGGCACCTTCTCCAGTAGCGCTGTAGAATGGTCAGATTTGCTAGTAAGAGGAGGGAAAGTTACTAACCCATCCTCATAGGGAGTGAAGTCGTCTTGCCCAACTGCGCTAGCGATGTCAGCATCAACATCATCATCTGCGCTACCCCAGTCTAGGTCCAGAGAGATATCTGGAGAGGGGGCACGGACTGGTTCCTTTTTACCAAAGTCCTCCCACATTTTGGTTATCTCTACGGCAGTAGGACTATCAGGGCATACCTCTTCAAGAGGTTCGACTGTACGAATGGGCTCCTTGCCCTTGTCTTTGCGCGCCTTATGATAAGGAGGCGGCGCTAAAGGAGTCAAGGTTAGCTTAGGAGAGTCTGGAGGCGAACTAATGGGCGCACTGCAGCCTGTAGGGAGGTCGTCATCCTCCATTTCCCAGTCCTCTGCAAAGGTGTTCGGGTTTTTGATCCACGGAGACGCCGCGACCATTTCACCAAGACGCTGTTCAAGCGTCTTCACAGTCTGAACTGTACCAGGAGTCTCTAAGGCCTCGGTAACGTCCAGAGCCTTGTTAAGGGACTTATAATGTCCCGGTACACGCTTCTTCGCAGGAGGGGCAGAGGAAATGCGCTGCTCGAGCCCAGAAGGCGAGATATGCGCTATGGTGGTAGAGGTTGGTGCAGGGAGTGCCGCAACATCTGCAATGTGCGTATGACCTTGTGCACCTTGCTGTTGCTTTTTAAACTTCTTGCCAGCACGTTTACTACGCTGGCGGTGGCCTCCCTGTTGCTGCTGCTGCTGCTGCTGCTGCTGCGGTTGATTACCACGCTTCTTGTTCTGTTGGCCCGAAGAGCCTTGCTGCTGCTGCTGGAAGTCGGGGTCGTTACGCTTGCGCTTGACCACCGACAACTTGTTGGCTGACTCCCTATTGGAAGGTTGGCCTTTGGAACGCTCGATTTCCCACTGGTTGACCGCCGCAGTACGAATATCGGTCAAAGTAAGCTTCTTTGCTGTGGTGCCCGACATAAGGATAGGGACTAGAGATGACTCCCACTTTGCTGGTAGCTTCGAAAGGAGCATCATGGCCTGAAGGCCGTCGGGTACTTTGGCAGAGTTAGCGGCAAGATGGTCGTAAATCGTAGCCAATTCATCAATCTGAGGGCCAGGGTGCTTAGCATAGTCCAGACGAAATGTCATGGCACGCTTAAAGTCCTGGTAAACATTAGCAGCGCTAACGCCCCCATACTGGGACTTGAGATGGTCCCAAACAGCTTGAGCAGTAGCGAACTTTTCAACCTGGCGTTGAATAGCTGGCGAAAGACGCAGCACAATCGAGCCCAAGGCACGATCATCATCCGAAGCCCAAGCATTATAGGCCTCAACCTCTGTAGGAGTAGGAGCATCTTTATCCTTGGCGACAGGGTAAAGACGTCTTCCACTGACGATATCCCAAAGCGCAGAAGACTTCAAGAAAGCCTCCATTTGCTTAGCCCAAATCTGATAGTTGTTACCGTCAAGGACGGGGACAAGAGTTGTAAGCATCGACATTGTTGATAAGGTTTCTGTATAGAGAATAGTCAGCACCGTATGCGACTAGTAACAGAAAAATAAACCAGCATAGTCTCCCCTTATAAGGAGACTAATGTCTGCCATTAAAGGCGACATACTAGCATAGTCTCCCCATAGTAGGAGAGACTAATTGTCTGCCAATGAAGGCGACAACCCCACTAAAGGTACCAAAGGTAACCCGCCGTCGTTGCAGCCAATGAAGGCGCAAAGCGACTTATGGCAGGGCCCATAACCTGTTGCGCAGCAATAGACGCAGTGTACAGGTAGACCCTTACCTGTATAGAGAGCTTAGACGAGGCTTAGAGTGAAGCAGAGGAAGCTCTGAGTGGGGTGGAGAGAGATGTGTATCTGTACTCGCTCCTACAATAGGCATTATATACTCTATGGTCCACCCATGTCCGTTTGGGGAAAAGTGATGAGTAAAGGCGTCCACAATATCGCGTTTTCAGTGACGCCTAATGTTTAATCACCGGTGGACTTGGAATAATCCCTTAAGGGGATTCTGTACGTGTATCGTATGACTAAATACTCCGAACCATGGGTATATCGTAAGTAACCGTACTCCAATTCCTACGTAATGAGCCTTATAGTAAGTATTACGGCTCAACAGATTACCCCCCAGGTAATCCATTCGCGGTAAATGAAAGAGACATTTTTCTGGTTTGAAGTACAGGTCGTGGTCCATTGCCACTTGAAGTACTTCGCTAACGGCCTTGATATGTGCTTGTAGGCCCGCTTCTTCGCGGGTCGCGATACCTATGTCGTCCATGTATACTCGGATGATGGTGCCCAGAAGTTCTTGTCGGGCGATTGTGTCTCCCATGATATCGTTCATCATGTTTTGGAATGTCGCCGGGGAGTTTGTGAGTCCAAAGTACATTACTAATGGTTCGAATAATCCATACCGTGTTTTGAAGGCGGCTCTAGGTTCGTGACCTGGCTTGATTCAAACGTTATTATAACCCCATCTGATGTCCAATTTTGTGTATATGTGGCCATTCCCTAGGTCGTTGATGAGCTCCGCCATTAGTGGGAGTGGGTATTGATTTCGGATAGTGCACGCGTTGATTCTTCGATAGTCCTGAACTGGTCTTAGCTTTCCGTCCTTTTTCTTGATAAAGAAGAAAGACGACGCGTAAGGTGATTTGGAGGGTCGTATGTAGCCCATTTTGAGTTGTTCGTCCAACCATTTTTGCAGTTGCCCATCTTCCTCCTGGGACATGGGGTACACTTTGCAATTGATCGTTGCCGGCGTGTCAGGTTTGAAGTCAATTGCATGATCCCATGGTCTTGATGGGGGTGTTACCTTCCTTCCGGACGTCGTCCTAAATGCCTGTTTGCTGCTGCTGCATGTGCTCAAACGTCTTCAGTATCCCATAGGCAATGGCTAGGGTGATACGCAGGGCATGGCCAATAAGGGCAATGACGATGATGAAGGTGATAATGATAAGATACGAGGCGTCGGCGATGACTAAGCACGACGGCAAGCGGAACGCTTAGTGGCGATAACCGGCACACTAGCACAGATGTCAAAGGAAGGGATGGTCAATGAGGAATCTAGCTTTATACAACCTCCTAGCAGGGAAGGATTGACACAAGATATCAAAGCTAAGGACTATAACGCGTCCTCAGCCCTCTACTTATACTACAGAGGGGAGCTTTCAAGCTCAGCCCGAATGCCGAATCTTAATACACCTATCCAATAGCATAACTCGCTCTCGATTCGCATCAGTCAGCCATACAGTCATGGGGTCACCATCTAGACCGCGTCCGGGCTCAAGCTCATCCGGACTCACATTCCAGCCTCAGCCTAGGCACAAGCTCATCTAGGCTCTTCCAGACCGTTCGAGGCAGGTCACATGCTGGGGTCACGTGATGGCCAATGACTCGGACCTAATCCCACGCCTCCTGATAGTCACGTGATGGCGGGTAAGGGTCACATGTGCTCACCGCGCGTCCAACTCGCACATGATCTATCGTGCGCAGTTCCTTCTTCCACTTCTCCAGCAGGTCTTCAAGTACTGCTGTGGCTCCGCGGACCTCTCTGTCCCATTGTAGGTCGTCTTGTGTGTACTTCTGGTTGCTGCGTGGGTCTTGTCCCGGCTGCGCCGTGACAGGGGGGAACCTATGGGATGCTTCTTCGCTGAATATTTTCGCGAATCGTCGATATGGTTCTGGGATGATCGCTGCTATGGTGTTTTGGTTAGTGGCTAGGTCTGTTGCGGTTGAACGTATCTGGCACTCTTCTTCTAACTCCTGTACGATTTCCATAGCTTCTTCTTGAGTTATCGCGGCTGCAATGGTTGTTCACGGAATTTCTGGGTTGATAGAGCGGATGATGATGGGCATTGCGTTTTCGTGGATGACTGCGTGCGTCCAGTTGATGGTGGGTTCGTAGGTAGCTAACCATGGATATCCTAATACAGTATCTTCGTTTCCTATGTCCGTTATTAGGAATCGCATTGTTTTGTGCATCCCTTTAGTTTGTACATCTAGGTCGATAAAATGTGTAATCAACCCAGCTTTGTTTTCTGTGTTGTCTATGTTCCAGATCTTTCTGGCTCGTTCCAGTAGCTGCAGACCCAATCCCATTCGTTTTGCGAATGCGGGTCCTATGAAGTTGTCCGTGGCTCCCGAATCCACTAGTCCTTTTACGTCGGCCATTGCGTAACTTGTTTGAATTGAGACTGGAATTCTTAAAGAACGAAACCGAGTCACTATTACAGAGTTACAATTGACCGCCCTCACCCAGGCTGATGGGTTCAGGCGTCCTGAAAACCCTCTTTTCCCCATAGGTCTTGGAGTACTAAATCCTTGACTTCGTCGCTTTCTCTGGCAATACCCGAGAGCCAGTTTTGGGCCCTTTGTTGGGGCGCGGCGGTAGGCGACTGACCTTCCACCGGTTCTTGGGTGTAGTAGTCCGTATCCATCCATCTGGCTTTCGTGGGAGGTTCATACTGCGTTTGGCGTGGCTTCCTGGGTTGGTAGCAATCTTGTGAGAAGTGGCCCGTTTTGTTGCAATTATAACAGACTACTTCCCACATGTTTGGCCTTGGGCCACTTCTTCCTCCACCTCTGCCCCTTGGTGCGAAAGGGGGATTTTGTGGGTGATTTCGGTTAGGGTCTCCGACCTCCATAACCCTTGCCCATGTGTGGTCTGCAGGACGTATCCATTGGTACATATTGCTGCGGCGGTGGTCTTTGCAGTGGTCCCCACGGGGTTCGTGACTGGGGTCCACCTGTTCGCTGGTGGTAGCAGGGGTGGCCCTCTTGTTGTTTTGTGGTTGTTGAGCCTAGCCTTCATGTGTATGAACTGCTTTTGTCTCCTGCAGTGCACAGTTCTTCCATTGTTTGAAGGTTCGTGGTTCATCTAATTCATAGACTTTTGTGAACAGTCCCAGGGGTAGTCCAGCCGTGAAGCGGTCGATGGTTTGAGAGTCATCAAGTCAGTAGTTGGCCCTTCTTACGAGCTGTTCAAATTTAGTCACATATGTTACGTCTCGTCTCGGAAGTGGACTCTGACTCATCGGTAATGACTATGAGTGTCAGAAGTAGTTAGTCATGGACTGTGCAGCATCAGTCAGCTGTAGGGCTCGGCATATGATTCTTGTACAATATGACTCATAGTGACGTGGCATGACTCATACTAGTAGTAGTTGTATTAGGGTTCGCTCTACTTACGCTATTGGCTAGTTAGGATTCGGGAGGAGCTTGAAAGCGACCTCGTAACTGTATATAAGGACTCCGCGAAAGACCAAGAAACACCATCTTGGTCTTCTCGAAATACCACTCCTCTCCTCTCTCCTTCACCTCAAGGGATTGCCCCTTTGAAGTAAGTCGTCCGGCATATCCAAAGGATCCCCGTGACCTCCATTGGCCTTCGGCTACCCACGTGTCTGACACACCAGTGTGGACAGTGTTCCCGCTAAGTCCTGTCATCGTCAAAGTCTACCTCTATACTAACCTCAATGTGGGACGACCTTGGGGTTATCTGTATTACGCACGCCACGCCCCCGGAATCCACTTCATCCTTGACTGACTCCTGACATCTCCCACAAAGAGGAGCACGTAGCTTGGGATGAAGACCACAACACCGAGTACGATACCGCCAATCCCACACGCCTTGGGATTTGCAACTACGAGAGCAGATGAGGATCAGCACATCGAAGCGCCTAAGTCAGGCAGACGTCCATGGTAGACGTTACAACATACGTGTCTAAATCTCCCGCTGACTACTTTGAGGCCTTGTTGCAGTTCTGCTTGTGCTTGTTCTTCCTCTAACATGTTGGAGAACCGTTCCGCGAATTTATCAGGTTACGTGCGCATAACAATGGATCGTGTTGGTGTACCCCCTGCCCGAAGCTGTCCGTTGAGCCATTGGAGACGTTCTAGGGTCCATTCGCTGACGTTGACACCTTTGATATACCCCAGGAAGAGTAGGGCTCTTCTGTAACAGTTGACCATGATTGGGGCCTCGAGGTTGGTTCCCCAGTATATGTGCCATTGCATGAGGAATGCCTCGTATTTAGTTCGGTCTCCATCGAGGATGTTGGGTGGTTCACCTGCTAGTTTGTCTGACCCTTGGGGTCCACCGCCGACACCTCCTGGTGCTCCTCCTCCTGGGAAGCCTCCTCCTGGCGGTCCTCCTCCGGGTGCTCCTCCTCCAGGGAAGCCTCCTCCTGGTGGTCCTCCTCTGGGGAATCCTCCTCCCGGTGGTCCTCCTCTAGGGAATCCTCCTCTGGGGAATCCTAGGAAGGGTTGCCAAGGCAGTGGCCTTGCGGCTGATCTTTGGCTTGGCGGGTCTGGTTGGTCTGGTCCTATGGCGCAGGTACAGGGCGGTGTCGTCATCATTTAACCGATGTCCTGTTTGCGGGTTGATGGGGTTAAGGGTAGCCTCGGCTTCTTGCCATATGACTCGTGCTTCTTCGGCAGCTACTCCTTCTCTGGTGATCGTAGTTGTGGCCATTTCTGGTTTGCGCACTTGAATGGTTTCTGGTTCGTCGATATGTAAAGACTCAGCTTGTCTGATTATGTGTTGTCCCACTGCTCCTATCGAACTTTCTCTTGGTTTGGCGTCTGTATCTTCAGTCGGATTCTTCTTCACTTTGTTGCTCTGATGTTGACAGGGTCTTCTACTGGTGTTCCGTCGATGTGCCCCCACTGCGCTTGGGTAGGTAGGTTTCTTGTGTCGATGTCGCAGTTATAACTTGGTCCTGCTGGTCGGACTACGTTCCAACAGTTGTCTACGGGGTTCCACGTAATCTCTGTCCAACAGAGGTTGTCAAAATTGAAACTCAACGGGTTGGTATTGGGTTGGTCCTGTTGTGAAGTCCACAAAGTATCCGGTGTCTCCGCGATACTCTCTCCACCTTGCTACTTGCAGAAATCTGGTGGGTACGTTGCGGTCTCCTCTTCTTTCAAGGGAGTATGGCCTGAAATCTCTCCACTGGTCTCGAGTTGTGAATGCCACGATGGATGGATCTTGGTCTTAATGTAACGCCACCACGAGCGTTAAGTCTGACTTAGACTTTGTAAGGGCGTTCACGACTTAGCTGTGTATCGAGCGACGAGTAGTCACTGTGCTTCGCACGTGTCTTGTCCGGTGACAAGTCGATTGGTTGTCCTGACCGATGGTTCGGATCGAGAGGGGAGAAAGAGAAGAGAAGTAGAAGAGAGGGAAGATAGAAGAGAGAGAGTCGCACAGAAAGGATTCAACTGGTGATGATTTCAGAAAGACCAAGATGGCGTATCTTGGTCTTCTCCCTCCAATATTTATACATGTGAGAGGTAGCTTTAAAGCTCCTCTAGAAGAACACGAGCCAGTAGCTATAGTACCTCGAACCCTACTACAGCTGTCCTAGGAATGAGTCATAACACCGAGACATGTGATACTATGATGGGAACTTGATGAGTCCGTGACTAATTACGTCTTTACCACGCCAGCCACAAGCAATAGTAAGCGTCCACATCCGATACGTGACATTAGACGCTTAATCCTCTCCAAGGAGGCACCCAATATTGTGATGTCGTCAATGTAAACGATAACGAAGAGTGGTCCATCCCCCTCTCATTGAGGTAACACATATATGCCAGCATCAGGCAAACGTCCGCTTAAAGCCAAGTGCAAGAAGCACTCCATGGAATTGCAAGTTCCATGCACGGGAGGCTTGTTTGAGACCATATATTGCCTTGACTAGGCGACACACCTTCGTCTCTGAACCAGTGGTGATGAACACTTGTGGTTGCTCCATGTAAATCTCCTCGTCAAGCACGCCATTGAGGAATGCAGACTTGACATCCATCTGATGGATGTGCCAGTCCTCCAGTGTGGCCAATGCCAGAAGTAATCTCAGCGACTCAAATCGTGTGACGGGAGAGAAGGTTTCATCAAAATCTATGCCAGGGATTTGCGTAAACCCCTTAGCCACCAGGCGAGCTCTGTAGCGGCCATCCACTTTGAGCTTAAAGACCCATTTGGATTTTACTGCCTTGCGATTAGGCAGGAGATCCACTAACTCCCATGTGCCATTCTTGGCGAGCGCATCCATTTCATACTGGCACGCCGTTGTCCACTCATCTGCATCCACAGACCGCATGGCCTCTGCATAGGATGCAGGATCTCTACCTATGTAAGCTGCAGCTAACAGTTCCGCATATCCCAGCCATCTGCCAGCGCATGGCCATATTATCCAGCTGTGAAGTAGCGGGGGTTGGGCACAGGTGCACAGGCAGAGCGTCTAGGCGCATTGTCCATTTCACACAACAGCTGACTACGCTGTGCACGATCCTCAAAGCCTCCAGGCATGTCTGGAGAGGGGGGAGGGACATGGCGCATAATGCGCGTTGTGCCTTGACGCAGGCGGTGGCGAAGTGGGAGTGGGCTGCTCACGCTTAGGTGTAACAGGGAGAGATGGTGGTGCAGGTGGTGGTGGCGTGTGGGGGCGCTCTGGTTTGGGGTCTAGAAGGTCTTCAACATCCCCCTCCTCACTACTGTTAGAGTGTGCAGGGGAGGGTGCTCGCTGTGGTGGTAACGCCGACGTGCTAGGTACGGCAATCACTGATACAGGTGGTGGCGGTGAAGCCACTTGTGTAGGTGTTGGGTGTGTCTCAGCACCCTGTAGGGACGGGAAGCTGCTCTCGTCGAATGTCACATCCCTGGACAAACGGACAGAGCAGGTTTGGCGGTCCCAGAGCTTATAGCCCTTAGATTCGGGCTCAAACCTGATAAGCGTGACCTCAATGGCCTTCGCATCCAATTTGCGACACTTATCAGTGGGTACGTGCATGTACCCCTTGCATCCAAAGACGTGTAAATGGGAGACATCTGGTACTTTGCCAGAGTACCAGAGCTCATAAGGTGTGCGCCACTTAAGCGTACGGGTGGGAGAGCGGTTATAGATATGTACCGCAGTGCTCATAGCATGCTCCCAGAAGCCTTTAGACATGCCAGCGGTGTGCAGCATGGCCATTGCCTTATCCATAATGGTGCGGTTAAACCTGCTCGGCTTTCCCGTTCGACTGTGGTGAACCTGGCATCGTAGGGTGATGCTCTATCCCTCTCTGCTTGAGAATGTCCTGTACTTGGCTCGCCATGTACTCGCCTCCTGCGGTCAGAGTGGAGTGCGCGCAGTTTATGGGACAGTCTGGGTTTCACCCCAGGCCAAATACATCTGCAGCGCCTTCACAAACTGATCCTTTGACTTAATAAAGTACACCACTGCATGCTTGGAGTGGTCGTCTATGAAGGTGGCGGTGTATGCGGAGCCTTGTAGGGACTGAGTTTGCATTGGACCGGCTAGGTCACTGTGTACAATCTCAAAGATGTGGGTTGTCCTTTTGGTGGAGGACACAGAGAAAGGTTGACGAGTGGATTTACCCAACTCGCACCCACGACACACAGCAGCATGCGTGGTAGAGCTGTCAATGTCCATGCCAGTAGTGGCAGAGGGACCGTACGACTTAAGAGCAGCAGGGGAGAGGTGTCCCATGCGCTGATGCCAGATATCAAGAGTGGTGGCTGCACTTTTGATGTGAGCATTTAGGCCAATGCTTGAAGCGTCCAACCAGTAGAGGTTGTCCTCCAAGTAGCCTATAGCTACACAGCTTTTTCTGACAGATATTTTAAATGAGCCACTGTCAAAGGCCACTTCTGCACCCTTTTGTGCTAAGGCACGTGTCGACAAGAAGCGTGTCTTCACCTGTGGAAGGTGTAGCACATTACTGAGGGTGATTGGAATGCCCTGGCTCATAGTGAAGACGACGGAGCCTACACCAACTTGGTCGATTGTGGACTTATCACCCAGGCGCACAGCTGCCTTTGCACAGGGTGTAGTCCTTGAAGTCAGACCGATGTGGTGTGATGTGGTATGTGGCACCACTGTCCATCATCCAATGCACACACAAGGCAGCATACAAGGCAACACCAACTGCATTGTCCACCCAGTTAATGGCAGGTTCATCATTGACCTCCTTAATGGAGGCGGTGGTTGGTACTAATACATGAGAGTTGGCAGCCTTGTTGCCAGTGTCCTTCGCCTTCCCCGCAGCCTCATCCTTCTTCCTCTGCCTGCAATCAGGCTTGATGTGCCCCTTTTTGTTACAGTAGTGGCACGTCAACTGGGAATGATCCTTCTTCTTACGGCCGCCACTAGCCTTAATGGGGGCAGCCTTGTTGAGGGAGGACCCAGAGGGGCCAGAGCGGCGCACCTCCTCCAAAACTATGCGCACAATTATTTCAGCGTGCTTGAGCTTGGTGGGGGCACCACTGGCGAGGATGGTAGATGCCAATACCTCATAGGAGGCTGGCAGGGTGTGGAGAAGTATGAGACAGAATTGAGTGTCAGTGACACCCATCTGTGCGTTGGAAAGGCCGACCTGCAGCTCATTGAGCTTGGCCAACTGAGAGGCCATGGGCATGGAGTCGTCGAGGCAGGCTTGAGTTAACTGGATCCACAAATTGAAAATGGTGGTGCTGCCCGAAGCACCAGCATATACATCCTTCAGTTTGTCCCACTTCGCAGCAAAGGTGGGATAGGCGTATGGGTCAGAGACAAGGGAGTAGACGTCAGGCTTAAGGTAGAGGTGGAGGTACGCCTTAGACCGACGCTGGATAGATTCCCACTCATCAAGAGTGACTCCAGAGGGAGGGGCACGATAGGTGAACACATCCTCAGCTTCATGAAGGGTGAGGATGGCCTCAAGTGTCCCAGACCACTCGTTCCAATTTGAGCCATCAAACTGATCGAGGCGAATGCCAGCAGGCATGCCGAAGGTTGTGCCATACGCATTTGAGACGCACATGGAGGGTGTGGACCCAGAAGTGATGGGGGGAAGGCTAGAGCCTCCTGCCGTGGCACCTGCAGCCGCACCAGTGGTGGCAGCACCGGTGGGTGAGGCAGCGTGAGAAGAGTGTGCAGAAGACATGGGGATGATTTATCTATCGCCGAGGAGCAGTCAGCGATAGTGCTTCATAACAGTTGCAAGATGTGAAGGGGGGTAGCTACTCCTGTCTGTGATTCTGTAAGGCCAGAATGCTAACGCATCCTGCCTCCACTAACATGCCAGTGTTACAAGGGCTACACCCAGGGTGGAAGCCTCTTCGTGTACTAGGAGCCGGCTGCCAGCCAGGATGTGTCTAAGACACAGCTCACTAGAGTGCACCAGAGGGGATAGTGGAATGGTTCTTTCAGAGCCCAAGGCTGTCTACCTCAGCCTTCTTGGCCTATTGGTTGCCTCATTGCCTGAAGGCTTTACTGCATCCTTTCCCATTGCCGCTACAAGGCAGGTATCTGGTTGCAGAACACCATAAGGTGAACACCCCCCAGAGTCTGAACCAGGTTTTACACTCCCATGGTGAGGAGATCCTGCGCCCAGTGTGGAGCACCAGAGACAGCTGGCGCTAAGCTCCACAATACACAGCCCAGTGGGCCATGCACACCTGGATATGGATTAAGGGGCTACCAGATCCAATCTCCTTGCGCATAGCGCAGGGGCTAGGAATACAGTAGGGGTGAAAGTAGGACTACTGGGCAGTGTATAGTAGTGGAGGGGCCTCACCAACTGGCACCTGACGCCTCAGGGCACAGTGGCTTGGGCAAGGAGGGTGAGTCCCCAGACAGACCTCAGCCTGGTGTGTGATCCTAGGAACACAGTGACCAGCCAAGTGGAGTGGCTTGGGCACCAGGGCCCATAACCTGATGAACAGTACACATGTAGGACATACTCACAGTGACAAAGTAGACTGTGGTGAGATATGAGGGTGGTACTGGAAGCAGCAACAGAGTAGATCTAGCAAGTGAAGCAGATGGAGAGTCTGGCACACAACAGATGAGAACTGGTGTTTATACAAGAGGATAAGACATACCTGGCACACAACAGATGAGAACTGGTGTGGTGCCAGAGCGTACATGGTACTCTACTTATACTGCTACAGAGGGTGACGCTAGTAACACAGGTCACAGTAAATACAAGGCACATTGTTCTTCATACAGACAAAGGAGTGTGCTGTTCTGGGAGAACAAGGCGTAAGAACAATAAGAGTCCAGACTATGATATCATAGTGACATCACAATAAAGATAAGGGAACAAAGGGAAGTACAAAGACAATAGTACAAGGACGGTCTAGAGAAGTCCATGATGTCATGTACATGTGATGTCATAGATAAGAGAATACAAGAAGTCCAAGATTGTAGGGATCATAATAATCTAATCTACATGTCCTGTATATCTAATCTAAAGCAGTTCGTTATCTGTGTGTCCATACAAGCCGCTAAGAGCGCGCGGGTCACTTATCAACACAGATCTCACAGACCACATCACTGCTGCAGCTACCCTGTGGCCCCATCTCTATCAACCTCCACCCTGCCATGTGAAAGCCTGCCCCAACACCATGCTGTTGCAACATGCAAGAACTCCAGCTTGGCTTCAGCCTAGTGCTCTAAGGTATGTTTTTTTTTTCTTTTTTTCCTCCAGTATCATCTCTCACAGACCACATCACCGCTGCAGCTACCTCACCACCTCACCACACATAGGTTCATGGCCCTGTCTCCCTTAACCTCCACCACCACCAGTACCTTGCCATGTGAAAGCCTGCCCCAACACCATGCTGTCATGACATGCAAGACTCCAGCTGACAACAACAAGCTTGGCTTCGGCCTAGTTGTAACGCTACCACGAGCGTTAGTCCGACTTGGATGATGAAAGGGCATTCATGACTTAGCGAATATTGAGCCTCGAGTCACGTGACTATTCTCACAGGTACACGGTGCTTAATGAGGCACGTGACCACAGGTACACCAGGACAACTAGGCCACTGAGTATGATACTGATGACGACAACTTGCTCAAGGGAGACAAGCGAAAGTACATGCGGAAGAGAGGAGAGAAGAGTGGTGATTGAAGAAGACCAAGATGGCGTATCTTGGTCTTTCCGAGCCACTATTTATACACATATGAGGCAGCTTTAAAGCTCCTCCCGAAACCGTACTACGAATAGCGTAAGTAGCTCGAACCCTACTATCACTCTACTTGGAATGAGTCATACTACTACTTATGACATGTGATACTGCAACCCACTGACTGATACGACTAGTCCATGACACATTACTACTTACTAGGGAGTCATCGCCGTCTAGTAAGCGTCCACTTCGTGAATCGTAACATCACCCCCTTTTCAGCTGCGGCGACCACGGCCCGACTTCATAGGCCCGACTCCTGACATCCACTTCTCCTGTACCTCCGAAATCCTTGCGACTAGGTCTGCCATCTCCAACCTAAACTGACTGTCAGTCAGTTCAGTCTGAATCTGCCCCAGGGCCCAGGAAAGGGCATGGAGCTGTTGCTCTATGCGCTCGGCCTCAGTCTTGTAGGCCCGGTAGCGGTGTAGCTCCACCTTAAGCCCACAGTCCTTGAGCTCGTTCATTGCGTGGTCAAGACGAGGCTGGTCGGCGTGCAAGTCCCAGTTGTCATAGTTGGGCTTTCCAGTCGTGCATACCTTGGGTTCAGCATACAAGGGCTTGGAGTATACCTTGTCGCTGTCTTCAACGAGCCCCAAGACCAGCAGGTCTGGACCCATGATGGCCTGGATGTAGGTGGCTTGGCAGGTGTTACCCTGCACGTTGGTGATGGGATAGTGGATGAAGTCGTCCCCCCTGTTGTGTTTGAAGCCCGGTGGGGCTTGGTGCATGCTGCCGATGGTGTGGCGCAGGTGCGTGGCAGTGTGAAGGGGGGAGGCTTCAATGGAAAAGCCTCCTCGATAGAGGGGGTGGCCTGTCGTGTCACAGGTGTATGGGGTTTCATGAGGGTCGTCAGTGTTGGATGTGGTGATGAGTGCGGGGTGCTCAGCTGGATAGTGGTCCTTCAGGACTCCCTCAGGGAGGTCATAGACAGCCCCCATCATCTCGCTGAATTGCCTCCGCCTCTTGAGGATCCTCGTTCTCCTTGTTGCTGCTACCTCCAACTGTTCGTACCTCCATGTTGCTGCCATCAACTTCCACTCCTGCCATCTCCGAGTTGCTAGCGTCTTCTTTCTTGACATGGTACTCAACTCGAACCGGTAGAGGTTCAGGTGGGGCACTCTCACTGCTTTGGAGAGCTGTACAAAGCTGATGCACTTCGGCCTCCATGTAGGGTGCAGTGTTGAGCCACTGCCCGTCGGTGCTGAGGAGCCAGTAAGTGACTGGGGCGTCGGGGTTGTCGATGTTGTTGACTGCACTGCATCAGCAAACCCTGGGCCACTACAGGAGTCTGCAGCAGCACTACATAGTGGCCATAGTAGCCCACAGTTCTTGTAGTGCTGGTAGTGACGTTTATGTTCTGTGTAGCACTGCTAGAGTCTACCACAGTCTACCACAGTCTACCATAGTCTTACCATATCAACCCAATTATTGACTGTAGGCCTCTACAGTAGTCTGTGGAAGTCTGCAGCAGCACTCCATAGTAGCCCACAGTTTCTGCAGTGCTGGTAGAGACAGTTTATGTTCTGTGTAGCACTGCTGCAGCACTGCCACAGTCTACATGCAGTATCTACAGTCTACCACAGTCTACCACAGTCTGACCAATCTCACTATATCAATCCAATTATTGACTGTAGTCTTGATGCCAGCAAGTGCTGTAGTGTACCACAGTCTACTGTAGTCTACCCTGGGCCTCTACAGTAGTCTGTGGAAGTCTGCAGCAGCACTATGTAGAGGCCATAGTAGCCCACAGTTTCTGTAGTGCTGGTAGAGACATTTATGTTCTGTGTAGCACTGCTGCAGCACTGCCACAGTCTACATGCAGCCTACCACAGTCTACTGTATTCTACCACAGTCTACTGTAGTCTACTATAGTCTACCATAGTCTTATCATATTGACCATAGCCTACCATAGGCATGTCATAGTCATTTCATAGACACTCCATGGTACTCATATTCATCCAGACATTCATGCAATAAATTTAAATGATAATATATTAATAGGAGTATACAACAAATAATACAGGTGACAAAAATGGCGAAAATGGTTAAGTGGCGGTCATGTGATCGATGTCACTACAGGTTGGGTTAGTATCTCAGGTAGTCAAGGTGGGGGGGGTCGGGGTGCTGACTGAGTGGTTGGAGCCATGAACAGTGATGTGGTGGGTCATGGTGGCAATGGCGTTGGCGGTGCCGAGGCGACATCAGTGGCGGCGGTCTCAACAGGTGGCCTGTGTGTGCATGAGGGGAGGGGGGCACAGCGATGTCAGCTCGAGATGAAAAAGCAATAACAAAACAACAAAACCTTGGTTTGAGTGGCTTGTGTGTGACATGACACATGCAAGGGCACACAAGGTTCGTGGGCCCCAAGGGGTGGTGTTGGAGGCGGTTGTGGTGGTGGCAGTGTCGAGGGGGTAGTGACAAGGGTTGAGGTGGCTGTGGTGGTAACGGGGATGACTGGTATGCAGACAAGAGGGAGCGGGAGTGACAGCGATGTCAGCTCAAGATTAAGAAGTGCAAAGAAAAAAAAAACTTATCTTAGGGTGTGCCACATATCGCATGTTCACACAGGGAGCTGACGTCCCTGGGGGCGTCGACAGGGGTTGGTGGTGGCTGTGGTGGTAACAGGGGTGACCTGTACGTGCATGAGGGGAGGCGGGGGCGACAGTGACGTCAGCTCGAGATTAAAAGGTGAAAGAAAAAAAAACCTTATCTTAGGGTGTGCCATGTATTGCGTGTGTTACACACAGGGAGCTGGGGGAGCGACAGGGGTTGGTGGTGGCAGCAGCGGCTGTGATGGTAAGGGGGTGACCTGTACATGCACAAGGGGAAGCAGGGTGATGTTGACGTCAGCTCAAAATTAAAAAGTAAAAAATAACCTATCATGCAACACATGTGAGGGCGGGTACTGGGGAGGTGCACAGGGAGCTGGTGTGCCCCGAGGGATGGTGTGGAGGTGACTGTGGCGGCCACGGGGTTAGTGCGTATGGGGTGGTGCCGAGGTGGTAGCAATGAGGGTTGGTGCCACCGACAATGGGATATAACCTGTGTGCGCATGAGGGGAGGTGGGTGGTGATGCGGTATTCGCAGTTGACACTATCCTGCAGGGATTTGAGATGAAAGGGAAAAAAAAAACATATCAACATGGCACCAGGCAGAATGACAGCAGGAGGGTGGCTTGCATGTGTCTATGATGCATGTGAGGGTGATTGCAATACCAGGTTGATAGTGCAACGTAGTCAGTTGGTGACGAAACTTCACGAAAGTGTAAGGTTGAAAAGATGCGGCAATGAATGAGGGAAGGACCACGTAGCCAAAACAACAGCGTGGGAGAAGTTCTTCCCATGCTTGACCAGAAACCTCCAGAAACGTGTGACTTGTTATAGTATTTTCACAAGTCCCACAACACAAGCAATGGTCGCAACACAACACGTAGTACGTTCCCATGCCCTCCTTGTCTGCCCACCCCTGTACTCACTGACGCCCCTAGTTTCTTTTCTTTTTTTTCTTTTTTCCCTTTCGTCTCAAACCTCTGCGGGATGGTGTCAACCGCCACCGTTGTCACCGCCACCTCTCCTCGCGCACACACGGGCCATATCCTGTCGTTACTCCCACCAACCCCTGTCGCCACCACAGCTGCTTCCACACCACGCCAGTTCCCCGTGCACCCACCCTCATGTGCGTTGCGTGGCACACACAAGCCACCCCCCGTCACCCTCTGCCTTTTGTGCCAAAGATAAGTTTTTTTTCTTTCCCTTTTTCATCTCGAGCTGACATCAACATTGCACCCACCTCCCCTCGTGCACGCAAAGCCACTCCGTCGCTACAGCTGCCACTGCTGTCGCCAGTTCCTGTCGGTGCCCCCTCGACACCACAGCTACCTCACCAATTTCTCACTCATGGTCAAGACGCAGCCGATGACACACTGGGACGACGCCCAGTGCATCAAGATACTATGTTTTTTTTTTTTTTCCGTCTTGTTCATCTCGCTAATATTATTTTTTCCTCACCCTTCACATCCTCACTCGTGGTCAAGACGGTAGATGACACACTGGGACCAAGCTCAGTGCATCAAGGTATTGTTATCATTTTTGGTTTTGTTTGTTTCTCGCTAATGTTGCAGGTTGTCTTTTCCTCACCCATCACTGCAACACTGTGTGGGCAAGACACCGCCATCGCTGATCTGCCGTGATGACACGATGGCTCATGATGACATGTCACAATGCGACAACCTGACAACCTGCAAAAACTGTACTGGTTATGAGCACAGGTGCGAAGCATCAAAACCAGTTGTGCAGGACTCCACACCATGCAAAACCTCGTATTGATGTCTGCCGGGCTGGGGGACACAACATCAACACGGCACCCCAGCCCTATGGCACAGCTGCAAGGCTACGACACCGACTCGGTCCGGCGACACTACAACGTCAATGGGACGTGGCGAGGACACGACACCTGCCTCGGAGGCTACGACACCAACAGCACAACAGCATCGTTGCGAGGCCACGACACTGACGCAGCCTGCAAGCCCTGCCACGTCGCTGTGGCGCTAACACGGCAGCACACAAGCCCCGCCGTGTCACCACAACACTGATGGCAGCGAGGCAAGTGGGGGTACGATAGCCTTTGTAGTTTACAAGTAGTACAGTAATGTATTAAACATACATGCTGAAATATATTTGAGTGTTGAGTGAGCCTGAAAGTGAACCCAAGCGGGTATTCCATACCCGCCAGTGATACAACTGATTTTCACAGTTTCCAACAGTACTCTACGCTCCCACACTCGCTCGCCCTTTCTCGCGCTTTCCCACTCTCTCCGGTCCGGCGCAGAAAGCGCTTTCTAAGCGCCGCATTCCCACGCTCTCTGTGCGTGCTCGGTCTCCCACTTGCCCCGGACCCTTCCCTTCGCATTTTACCTATCCCCTGTTTATCTAATGCACCCTTTTCCTTAGCCTACATTCCCTAGTATATAGGCCATGTAATTACAACTTTACACCTCAGGTTATAGCAGAGACTTTCCCTCACAGATTTTGGACTTTTGAGCTCAGTGAAGCTCATCATTTGTGCTCCTCAGCATGCCGCACTTGTGCATGGCCTTAGTGACTCAAGTGTAACGCGTCCCCAATCCTGGCGGCCACCCATGCAAGGTTTTGTGCTGCACTGACACATGCGCAACCATTTCCAACCACCTGCAACCAGCTGACCCCATTCCCTCTCCTGACATTGCTGCACTTGCACGTGGCTCTAGGTTTTCGACACCGATGCACCTGTGACCACTGTGGACCTATATACAACATCTCGTGCCCCATGGAGGCCTGTGCAACTGCTCATGACACTTCACACCCCAAACCCTGCATATCTCAGACATGCTCCCTAGAAATCACTACAAGTCTAGACACTATAGTATCTACTGTAACTGCAACAGCTACCATATCTACTACCACTACAAGGTCTACAACAGCTACAAGTCTGCAATTACTACTGACATCTACTATACCTATAATAACTACAGCATCTACAGGTTTGCCACCAAGTGACCCAATCAACTACCAAACTTAATTTACTTAAATAGCTATGATGTCTACAACACCTATAGTCTCTACCATGTCTATCAGGTATTTCAGGGTTTGCTACCAACTCTCTACCAATCTACTACCAAATAACTATGGTATCTACAGTATCTACAGTATCTACCATGTCTACCAGTTTGCTACCAAGTCTCTACCAAGTCTCTACCAATCTACTACCAAATAACTATGACATCTATGACATCTACAGTCTCTACCATCACTACAAGAATTTCTGGGGCAGCCCAGGGTTTGCTGATGTGATGTTGGAGAGGGCATTGGCGAGCTCGTCGTGAGTGAGATTGTCAGTGATGCGGGTGAGGATAGAGGAGATGGGAGTGGGAATGCAGTCAGACATGGTTGAGTGAGGGATTCCAGTGTGTATGGATGGGTTGGACTTAGCATTAGGAGGTGGGTTTATAACTGTTTGTCGAATGTTTGAAGTCCGATTGAATTCCACCAATGCCTCGTCAGCCGATAGGTCTTCTTTGTTGACCCACTGGTTGTCCGAGTCCGGGTATCCCTTCCATTTCACAAGGTATTGACGCTTTCTGCTTCTGCCGAACAGCTGAGTGTCCACGACGTGTTCGATTTCATATTCTTCTTCCCCATCCACTAGATCTGGTGGTGGATGTGTGAAGTTTTCTCCATGCATGGGCGTCTCACGATAAGGCGTGAGTAAATCAATGTGAAACACCAGGTGAATACTCCACTGCGTGGGAAGCTCCAGCTGGTAGTTGACTGGTGATAGTACTTTGGTGACCCTGAAGGGGCCATGTCTCCATGCTGTGAGTTTCGCCGTTTGTTACAACTGTCCCTCGTCCTTTCCATTTCTTTTGCGTCTTGTGACTCGCATTCGGAGTCTGACTTCCATTGTACTTTTACAATCCAATCTGCTTCGATCTGTGCCTCGGCTCTTATCTCATGCCTAGCGCATGACCATTATGATGCCCCATGGCGTGACTTCCAGAACCTGCTGACGACTTCTGATTCACACGTTGTCCCGTGGGATTCCCTTGTTCCTGATTCATAGTTTCCCTTTGTTAGCTCTCTAGGACCCGGATCCTAGGATCACACCATATGTTTGTCATTGACAAACATCGTGTACTAGTATATAAGTCCCACACTACCTAGCTTGTATGTTACGTTCCTTCTGGACGTATCAATCCGACTTGGATTTGGGACCGGTTTGCTGAGTATACGCGTCGGAAGTCTTCAGTATCCCGTAGGCGACGGCTAGGGCGATACGCAGAGCGTGACCAAGGTAAGCAAGGCAAAGGACGATGTGGGCGAAGTCGAGTATGATGAAGGAGAAGTCGGCGACGTGCACGACTTATAGCAGGGAGCTGATGACGACGAAGAGTGTGCACACAGGACAAGGAGCTAAGGCGCAGGAAAGGGAAGGTATTCCTCAAGATATCAAAGCTAAGGGGTTCGTACGCGAACGCCCCTCTACTTATACTACAAGGGCTGGAGCTTTCAAGCTCAGCAACCCTAATACACAGCCACGAATCCTAATATCACTACCCAATCACAAGGCGTATAAGTCAGCAGTCACCTCAATCACATGCTTTATGATCCGGTCCAGGCGCGGGCTCATCTGGACCCTTCTGGACTAGCTCTAGGCAGGTCACGTGCCAGGTCACGTGACGGCCAGCTCTTATCTTTCTAAGTCGATGGGAAACTCGCCTCAATGTGTCTCCAGGCGTCATAATGCTCCTGAGTCATGGACCCAAATGCACGGGCATCGTCTTCTTGGAGGAACTCCTCGGGCATCTCGGGCACAAACGCAACATTGTACAGTAGACTTGACTTCTTGTGTAGTACCACACCACTGTCGCCTCTCACGATCTGAACCTTTGAGTTGCATGTTCGCTTGACTCCCCCGTTCACTCGCCTTTGCACTTGAGCCTATCCCTGCTATTACCCTTGTGTCCACGGAGGCCAAGTGGTACTTGTTCACCATCGAACTAAGTCGTAACTGACTTACTCCTGTCCCGTTACTGTCCGTGACTTAACTGAAGTACACGTCGTACTTAACACCCCTGTGGTGGCGTTACATTAAGTCAAGTCTCTCACAGTGGCGACATCTAGTCGCGCTAGATCCAAGTTCCAGCCTGAGTACATCACTCGGCTTACAACTGATGAGCTCTCCGACTGTATCAAAGGAGCAGCTGTCTGGGCAGAAATTAACAACGTTGAAGGATACTACATCTTCAACCCAAGAAAGAAAGAGTATCACCAGATTCATTACCTTGAGGACAAATGTCTCTGGGCTTATATTGATTACTCGCCGAACGAACAAAGCTGGTATACTATCGGACCAGTACCGCTCGAGTTGAACGTTGGACCGCTGAAAAGTCATAACCCGAAAGGGATTGATGTCGACTCCGACCCTGACAATTCACCCAGTGTCTCCGTACCAACAACCACGTTTACCCCCTCCCTATTCATAAACCCCCCCGACCTACCAGGTCCTCAACCGACACCCCAGTCCATGTCACAGACCCATGCCTCGGCCAGCACGACCCTTACCAGCTGAGGACCAGCTCCTTCTGGTAGTGGAGGCGCTCCTAGTGGCGGCCCATCAGGTAGAGCAGCAGCTCCTAGTGGCGGAAGCGCAGCTCCTGGAGGAAGTCTCCCGGGTGGCAGCGCTAGTGGAGGAAGTGTGCCAGGCGGTGGAGGAGGCGGTGCAGGTGGCGGAGGAGGCGGGGGCGGTGGAGCAGGTGGTGCTCCTATTCCCCCTGTCAGAGCCGCACCAGCTGCAATCCCACCTGCACTGGGAGGACATGGATGTCTAGGAGGGAACCCACCCCCTGAGTTCAACGGAGACAGAGAAAAAGCAAGCAATTTATGCTTGCGTTCAACCTATACTGAGAAATGAACCCCACTGTTGACCAGCTCACTATCCCCTACCCCTGCACGATGACCTTTCTCTCTTACATCCACGGACCCCTTGTCGACGATTGGGTCACAGAGCAATTCACTTGGCTTGAAGACCAGCGAAATACAGGAGTTCTGATGACAGAACTGAACCTGTGGAATACTGTTCACGATCGGTTTGTGCAAGCGTACACCGATACCGTGGAATGAACAAAGGCCCGGAAGAGTCTGCAGACTCTGACTATGAAGGGCAAAGATATCGATACCTATGTGGCTACATTCTCCAATCTAGTCCACAAAGCCGGGTATAACCCCGATGAAGCCATGACCCTGGAAATGTTCCAGGATGGACTCCTGAACCAGTTAGTGATTAACGCCATGCACTTCCAACATCCGATCACATGGGATGATTGGAAGGCGGCCGCTTGCCTACAGCAGGCTGAATATCTGGTTTTAAAGGACCGCCTGGGAAAGAACAAACCCCAACGCAGAAAGAAGGGCGGACATAGCTGAGAACAGTGGGTCCAGGCCCTCAACCAGAGCCGAAACCCAAATGCCATGGATGTTGGATGCACCAGAGCCTCCGTGGCACTTACCGACGGAGACCAGGCCCAGCTTCAGAAGGAGGGACGATGTTTTAGATGTCGTGCTCAGGGGCACATGTTGTGTAACTGCCCACAAAAGGGAACGCGCACGGCTACTACCTCCTCCTTCGGACCCCCCTCCTTTACCCCGACTCCAGACGTATCAACTCCCACCATCACTACTGTCACCGTATCTTCTAATCATGTACTTTTGAATGAAGAGCAGGCAGATGCGCAGATTGCAGTGATGAGGGCACAGACCCAGGAGGTACGAGACCTCATGGTGGACAAATTATTCGGGAAAGAGGGTTTTCCTGACACTTGAACCTGGCAGCCTGGGCTAGAGCGTTAAACCTAAACGTGTATACTAGCAGATATCGATCCATGTGAATCCCAGTTCTGTTTAAATCTGCACACACAACGGCCGAACGACAAGTCCTAGTGGACTCAGGAGCAACCGACAACTTTATTTGTTTGACACTGCTCAAGTGACTGCAAATATCTACCCGAAACGTCTCACATCCCATCTGTATTTGGAACGTAGATGGGACAAACAACCAAGTCAGAGAGATCACACAGTACACTGATCTCACCGTAAGGACAGGGAAGGAGACCAAGACGCTTCATTTCCTAATCACAAATTTAGGAAGAGATGAAGTGATCCTCAGGTACCCCTGGTTTACGGCTTTTGAGCCACAGATACGATGGGGAGAAGCGACGTTGAATGAGGAGTTTCAACCGGTTGTCATTTTGAGCCTTCATCTGTCAGACGAAGCCACGCCCATGGAAGCTTCCATATGGGCGTTGGAGACGTATGAACCTGACAAGGAGGTGTGGGAGCAGCTCATGGACAATGAGCAGGATCCCTGCATCGCATTCTTATGAAAGACAACGACAGCCTCAGAACTAGCACAGCGAGAGGCAGCAAAGAGACCCGAATGCACATTCGAAGAGTTGGTACCCATGGAGTACCGACACCATCACAAGGTCTTCAGCGAAGAAGCGTCCCACCGATTCCCTCCCTCACGAGTATGGGACCACGCCATTGATCTACTCCCAAACGCCCCGCCAGCGTTGGATTGTAAAGTGTATCCGCTGGCGCAAAATGAGGAAGAAGCACTCACTACGTTCCTCACTGAACAGCTGGACAAAGGGTATATCAGACCCTCCAAGTCCGCTTACGCATCGCCGTTCTTCTTTATCAAAAAGAAAGATGGGAAATTGAGACCCATCCAAGACTACAGGCGGTTGAACGAAATCACCATCCAAAACCACTATCCTCTCCCCCTTATCCCTGAACTCATCAATCGCATACGAGGAGCCCGATTATTCTCCAAGCTCAACATCAGATGGGGCTATAATAATGTGCAGGTCAAGCCAGGAGACGAGCATAAGGCAGCGTTTAAAACGAACCGGGGACTGTTTGAACCCCTGGTTATGTACTTTGGCCTTACCAACTCCCTGTTGACATTTCAGGCAATGATGGACTACATCTTCCGAGACCTTATCCTACTCGGACTCGTAATCATCTACATGGATGATATCCTCATCGCCACCGCCCTTGACTACGCCCAACACCAGGGCGTGCTGCACGAGGTATTGTGCCTCTGTGAAGAGCATGACCTGTATGTCAAACCAGAGAAGTGTGAGTTCGAGGTACTAGAAATTGAATACCTCGGACTCATTATCGGGCATGGGAACGTCCAGATGGACCCCATTAAAGTACGGGGAATCCTGGAGTGGCCAGCCCCGAAGAGTCTCAGAGAAGTACGTGCCTTCCTCGGCTTCTGTAACTTCTATAGGTGGTTTATCCGAGGATTCTCCACCCTCACTCGCCCGCTACACGACCTCACAAAGAAAGACACCCCCTGTGTTACGTTCGGCCCAGAAGTGGACACTGACGTCAAGAGTATGACATCGCATCAGCAGTATATCGTCATGGACTTGTGAGATCAGTCAGCTGGGTAAGCTCCAGCACATGTGATTGTGTATGATAATGGATCGGATCATGACTCGTAGTGACTCATACTAGGATAGCTGTACTAGGGTTCAAGCTACTTATGCTATTGGCTAACACTTCTTGGAGCGGCGCTTGAAAGCCCGCACGTATCTGTATAAGTAGTGTAGGGTAAAGACCAAGAACGCTATCTTGGTCTTCTTCCAATACCACTGCCTTCTTCTGCTCTATAGGGATCTCCCCCTTTAAGTGAGTCGTCCAGCATACCCCAAAGACCAAGGGGTCCCCTGTGACTTATCCCAACGTTTCCCTTCGTGGACAGTGGACTACCCTCTCGATGCCATCTATCACAAAGTCTTCCTGTATCAGAACGAACGCGTAGCATCCCCCTATTGCACCCTCTACATCATTGATCACCCTACCTGGGACGAACTCGAAATATCAGACGTCCCGCCTATCGGAATACAACAGGGAGATGACCTCCACGGGTATAGAGGATTGGCAGGAGAGTTATTCCCACACCCTTCATTCTACCCGCAGAGCAGAGTCAATCGCCTCTTCTATCCCCTCGTCAGATTCACCACACAACAACAGGCCTAAGTCAGGCATATGTCTGTGGTAGACATAACATTAAGACCAAGATCCATCGTGGCTAATCTCAAAACAACCAAAGACTATTGGGTACCGTTCAGACTGTACCACATCAACAGAAGAGGGGACCGAAACGTACCCAAGAGATATCTGGAATCCGCATTTTGGAAAGACGATGCAGAAGATCCAGGCTACGTAACCTACTACTACAACAGACAGGGTCAACAACAGATCATACCGGTAGAATTCAACTTCGAAAACACCTGTTGGACTGAGATCAAGTGGGATGACCTCCACAACAAATATCAGATAACCTGACCTGCAACCACCAGCCTCAACCTCGACATCACAGTCAACAACGTAGTAACCAGAGATCAGTGAGGCCTAATCAACGGACAAGAAGAAGAACCAGCTTGGTCTCCCACACCCAAAACCCCAGCACGGTCACCATCACTTACAAGCAACCCAGAGGATATCAACATCTTCGCAAACGAGAACAACAAAGCACTATTAGAACGAATCGCTAAGTCTATCCCAACCACCATGGCAACTACCGTGACTCAGGAACCTGTGCAAGTTCGCACAGCACTCTTCACCCCACAAGAACAACCACCCCAAACCTCCAAAGAAGGACCACCAGGAGGAGACCCCGCAGATGGAGGGGGAGGAGGAGGGGGAGGAGGAGATCACCCAGGAGACGATGAGACGGGCATGCCAGCCACCGGATTCACAGGCATTCCCCACACCACCGATAAATTTATCGGAAAAGAACCCCCCATATTCGCGGGCGATCAAGACAAAGCACAAGCATTTCTCACACAATGGAACCGATTCGCAGGAGTCAACGCAGCCAACAGGAGCATGCAAACGCCATACATCAAAGCCATGATGTTCCTCACGTACATCCAGGGTAACCTGGTAGACGAATGGACAACTGAAACGCAAAGATGGCTCGAAACCCGACCCAACAAGAGCGACCCATGGCTGTGGACGGCAGTCAAACTGGCCTTTAAACGACAGTTCCGGGATAACATGGAACAAGAACGCGCCAGACTAGAACTGGATCGAGGATTCAAAATGATGGGCAGCGATATAGACAGCTACGTAACCTCATTCGAGAAACTAGTCCGACAAGCTGATTATTGACTGGACGACCCCTTGGTACTTGACAAGTTCACACGAGGAATATTAATGGACCTCTACCGCAACACATACCAATTCCACAGCCCAAAAACATACCACCAGTGGAAGATGGCGGTAATAGAACAACAAAAACGATACCTCCATATGAAGGCACGTGTCGACGGATTCGGAAGACAACAGACATCCCAACGCCCCAGGCCAACACAGCAACCTATGAGGTTCCAACCACCCCAAAGGCAAAACCAGCCAACCGGGTGGCAACAATACCACAACCACCCCAACGCAATGGACACCACACCAGGAAGAGTCCGTGCCAGGGTCGCGGGATCAGACAAAGCCAACCCCAACAACGCACAGGAATGGAGGAGTTACACTCAGGGAAGACCCCCATTCGCACCAAGAGGAGGGTTCCTCACTAGAGGAAGGGGAGGACGAGGCGTCTTTAACACAAGGGACGTAACCTGCTATAATTGTGGCAAGAAGGGTCACTTCTCACGAGAATGCCAGCAACCCCGCCAAATGCGCCAAGGACCACCACAAGGACGAGGCGCATACATCGAGGAAGTACCCACTGCCCCACAGAGCGTAGCAGGGGAACCCCTCATCAACCTCGACGAACCCGCATCAATCAGTTGCGGGTCCACCTCCCAACAACAGGTTGAGGACATAATGGGGAGGATTGCAGAACTACCAGAGGAAGGGAGAGAAATGTTTGCTAGGAACATGGCAGGGAGCCAGGATTTTCCAAGCGCCTGAACCCAACAGCCTGGGTGAGGGCAATCAATTGTAACTCGTCATTCATAATGCGCTATCGATCAATGCACATTCCAGTTTCGATTCGAACGAGTAACTTCATGGCCGAAAGAAAAGCATTAGTGGACTCCGGAGCCACAGACAACTTTATACACCCGGACTTCGTCAAAAGGATGCACCTAGGAACAAAAGAACTAGATCGACCCCGTAACATTTGGAACATAGATGGGATGCATAACAAAGGGGGGAAGATCACCCACTGCGTTGACCTAAATGTACAAACTGACGGGAAACTCAAGGATATCCGCTTCCTAGTCACCAACGTAGGAGGGGAAGACCTCATAATGGGGTACCCATGGCTAGCCACCTTCCAACCAAGAATACAATGGGCAATGGCAACCCTCGACACCAAACAGTACCCTATGGTCGTAAGGACCACGAACCCGAGGAAACGCCCGGACATAATAGAACTACGACGACTAATCACGTGAGTAGTCGACAACAACAGACACCAGGCGTTCAAGGCCTTAGAAGAGGAAGAAACCCCCATACACTTACGAACAATGGCGACAGACATGGCAATATCGGCACAGCAATACATGGAAAAGAAGGAGATACCCAAGGAATACCAGCGACACGCAAGAGTATTCAGCGAGGAGGAATCCCAGCGATTCCCACTGTCAAGACCCTGGGACCACGCCATCGAACTCAAACCAGATGCACCGGACTCCTTCAACTGCAAAGTATACCCCCTAAGCCCAAAAGAGGACAAAGCACTACAGGAATTCCTAGAGGAACAGATGGCAAAAGGCTACATAAGACCCTCTAAATCCCCGTACGCATCATCATTCTTCTTCGTTAAAAAGAAAGACGGAAAACTACGCCCGGTACAGGACTACAGAACTCTCAACAAATGGACTATATGAAACCAATACCCGCTTCCATTGATACCGGAATTGATAGCAGACCTAAGCGGCGGCTGGATATTCTCCAAATTCGACGTCCGATGGGGGTACAACAACATACTGGTCAAAGAAGGAGATCAAGAGAAAGTGGCATTCAAAACCAAATACGGCTTTTTCGAACCACTAGTTATGTACTTTGGGATGACCAACTCCCCATCTACCTTCCAGACCATGATGAACGCGATATTCAAGCCCCTCATCAGATATCACGAAACAAAGGGCACCATCATTTGGGTATACATGGACGATATTGGTGTCGCCACCGCATCCACAGAACAAGCCCACACAGAAGCGGTACATGACATACTAGACCTACTGGCACAGCACGACCTATTCCTCAAACCGGAGAAATGCACATTCCATTCCTCATCCCTTGATTACCTGGGGGTAATCATTGAAAAGGGGGTGATTCACATGGACCCCGTCAAAATTGCAGGAATAAAAGATTGGCCCACACCGAAAACTGTCAAAGAGGTACGATCATTCCTTGGATTCTGCAACTTCTACCGCGCTTTCATCCGAAACTTTGCTACACATGCCCGACCACTCAACAAACTCACGCACAAGGACACGGAATGGAGCTGGGGGACAGAACAACAACGAGCATTCGACAAACTCAAGGCGCTGGTAACAGAAGAACCAGTACTTACACACCCCGAACTAGACAAACAGTTTGAAGTGGAAGTGGATGCGTCAGGATATGCCGTAGGAGCAGTACTGCTCCAATGAGGAACGGACAACAAGCGACACCCAATAGCCTACTACTCAAGCACGCTGAATGCCACAGAAAGGAACTATGACATCTACGACCTAGAACTCCTAGCCATCGTAAAAGCCCTACACAACTGGAGACAATATCTCGCAGTGTTACGATCACCCGGATCGTGTCAATGCGTATGTGTATTCGGTTCAAAGTCTAGCGACTTAGCATGCGTTTATAGTCCAGGAGACTACCCTTTGAGCGAGTGCGCTCAAGAGTCAGGATGTTGGGCCGGTGGGTTGGGTTGCTTATCTAAGCCGAAAAGCGTCGAACCTTGACTTTGGAAACCTGGGCTATATTATTGAAAGACCAAGATGGAAAATACAATGTAAACTATGAGCCTCTTTTATATCCTACAGAGCTGGTATTTTCCATACTATTTTCTAGGGGATGTGTTACGATCTCAGCGGATCGTTTGGCACAAGGTGCTTTGTTCGGAGATTTCCGAGCTCGGGAGCTTCACTGCCAACTCTGATAAGAGTTAGGGTGAAGGGCACGAGACGGCGAGATTTGGGACTTTGCTTTCTTTCAGGCAAAGAAGAGGATTCCAAGTCGTGCTGAGAATTTGTCAAAGACTAGCTACCGAATACACCGATCCCCGTAGCTATCTTATACTCGTACAATACTGTGAATTTACGGACTATTTTCTGAACGTTCTGAGGTCGAGGAGTCGTAGGATCGCTCTGGCCGGTCCTACTCTACCGTAGCCCCTAATGGGTCGGGAGTCTGGAGTCGGGAGTCTGGAGTCGTGAGTCTAGAACCGTGAGTCTGGAGTCGCGAGTCTGGAGTCGTGAGTCTGGAGTCGTGAGTCTGGAGTCGTGAGTCTGGAGTCTGTAACGCTACTACGTCCATGTCACGTGATCGTGACATACGCCCTTCTCTTGCTACGTTCGTCCTCGAACGGTCTCTTCATCGTCTTGGGTGTATCAGTCCCAGTCGATCTGATCGTCGGCATCTCCCGGGGGTCGCGGTGTGTTGTTACAAGGTGGACCCGTGGTTGTTGGCCTGGCGGGGAGCGGATGGGGGACTCGGTAGGGCGCTTGGCGTTGTCGTTCTCGCTGGCTGTCGCGTCGGGGGTTGTTGTGATCGAGGTCGCACCATGCACAATAAGTGCGGCGGTGGATGTGTGAGGCCGCGACTATGCACCGGTTCACCTCCATGCATTTGACGTGCGGGAGTCGACACTCGAAGCTCAGATGGCTCGAGTCGCTGCAATAAAAGCACACCGGGAGCGGTGGCCTGTCTTCGTCGTACAATCGCGGTCGCGTGTTCGCGTGGGGCGGCGTGACTGGCTCGCCGTGGTTGGCGGGGCCTGCGCTGCGTGTGACGATGCTGAGGGGTCGCTGGGGTATTCTCATGCCTGGCGGATCTCCTGTGGGTTCGTCAGGGACTACGGTGGATCGCGCTAGTTCGTCTATGCGTGACGCCACGTTGGCCAGGCGCAATCGAGCCTCGGTCTCTTGGGTCCTCATCTCCCAATCCGCCCACTCGCGCTCCTGTTGCTGCATGGCGGCAAGGAGCCGATTCTTCTGCTCGTACGCTTGTCGCAGCCATAGCACGTCTGCACAAATGCCAGGGTCAGCGAGCAGTAGCAGGGCACGGTTGATCGTGTGCCGCTCTGCGTGGTAGGGTCCGTATCTGGCTACGTTGTCGTCGATCAGTAGGTGTTGATCTGCGGGTTGCACGTTGGCGACCAAGGTGCGGCTGTAAGTGGGGAGTCCGTAGCCTTCTGATCCCAGTACAATGGGTCGCTGCTGTGCATCTACTGCGAACTGCAGGTATCGCGCGGGCCCTTCCCCTCCAGCTTCCAGTGGGATCTTCATCTCGTACTGCTCTTGCGGGTGGGCTCTCCACCAACGTTCCCCCGGGGCTTGTTCCCTAGGATCGTCCAGTGATGTGGGGGCCATCGTGTTCGCGTCCAGTAGTTGCGCCGTTAGGATTGTGTCGGAGTCGTTGGTGTGGGCGCGAAGCTTCTCATGTGCTTCTCACAATAGGCGATGTCGCCTCTTGCTTCACGCCTGTGCGGGGCGTACTTGGACGTCGTCGTAGGCGAACGTGGTCTGTCCGCCCATGTCTTCTTGCGTAGCGGGTGACTCTGCACGTTCATCGTGGTCGGCGGGAAGCCGCGACCATTCTTCAACCTGTGCTTCTACCTGGTCGCAGCGCTCGCCGGTGAGCTCTTCTCGGTCGACAAAGGGGTAGTACTGTAGAGGAGGCATGGGACTTAGGCTTATCGAGTTTACTTCCACTCTTGTCTGGTCGTGGTACGTTTTTATGCGTTCCGGAGCATGGACATTGGTTGCTTTCTCCCAGCTATCATGTGCGGGCGAGAAACCCTTCCAGCGTATGAGGTATTGGTGGGCCTTGCCTCACCCGTGGCGTCGTTCGCCTAGTACCGCCTCGACTTCCCACTCTTCTTCGTCTTCTATAAGTTCTGGGGCTGGTTCTGCGTAGTTTGGTCCATGTGTCGGGGTGTCTCGGTATGGTGTTAATAATCCCGCGTGGAACGTGTTGTGTACCTTCCACGTCTTCGGGATTACCAGTTGGTAGGTCACGTTGGATAGCTTCCGCGCTATCGGGAAGGGTCCATACCTTCTCGGGGCTAGTTTTGCGGTGGGTTGTGTGGTTCGCAAATTTGTGGCATCGAGCCATACCTTCTCGCCCACTCGATAAGGTACGAACCTCGACTCTTTTATCCACATGTTCTGGGCTCTGGTCATGGCTTCATGAGCGGCGTGTCGGGCCTTCTGGAGTTGTTCTAGTCTAGCCGTGGTAGTCGGGGCATTGGAATCGCTCGTGCGTGGTTGGTGTACCGTTGGGACGTAGCCGACGAGGAGATCGAAGGGACTTTCTTTTGTGGTCTCCGATTTCCAGCTGTTGAGCGTGTACTGGGCTATCGGTAGCCAGTCGGCCCAGTCGTCCTGCTGGTAATTGACGTATATTCTGAGGTACTGTTCGAGGCGTTGATTCGTCCGTTCCGACTGTCCGTCCGTTTGCGGGTGGTAGGCCGAACTGATGTTTTGGTCGATGGATAGCTTCCGGCACAGTTCTTTCATCACGCTGGCCATGAATCTTGGGTCGCGGTCCGAGATAACTCAGTTTGGGAGTCCGTAGTGTGGAAGGACGAACTGTAGGTATTTTCGTGCCACAAGTTCGGCTGTGATCGTTTCGTGGCATGGTATGAATATGCTGGCTTTTGAACAGGCTTGATTGGTGATGGTGAGGATGGTGTCGTACCCATGTGACTTCGGTAACTTAGTGATAAAATCTAACGCAATTACCTTGAACGGTTGTCTTCGGTCGTTGTGCAGTATTGGTGCGATCGGGGGTCGTGGTCGTCCCAGGAATACTTTCGTGCTTTGGCAGGTTGCGCAGCCTTTAACGTAGTCCGTGATTGTTTCTTTCATCTGTGGCCACCAATAATGTTGTTGTACTTGTTGTAAAGTTTTCGTTGTCCCCGGATGTCCCGCCGTTGGTATGTCATGGAAGAGGGAAATTACCCCCCTCTTAAGGTCTAGATCGTCCACGATCACCAAGCGGGAGTCCCGCCAGAAGAGGCCGTTCCCCAGCGTGAGATTCGCGCGCTGTGCCAGGGCTTCGAGTTCTGGTGTGCGAGAGAGTTGTGCGGCACGGCAACGATCATCAAGGGTCGTTGTGGAGGTGGCGTCGACGAAGAGCGTTTGGGGAAGTACCAAGACGTCCGTGTTGTCCTCGGAGTTGGGAACGAGGAGCGGGTGTCGGGAAAGCGCGTCTGCCTGTAGGAGGGCGCCGGGGCGATGGACGAGTCGGAGGTCGTAGTCGGCGAGGAGATTGACGAGACGGGCGACCCGTCGGTTGATGCGTTGTGGCTGTCGATAGTGGAGTAGGTTCGCGTGGTCGGTGAAGACCGTGACCGGGTGGCGAGCGCCGACGACATCAGGAAAAACCTACTTTGATAATCAAGCATTATTATGATAGAATAGTGATAAATTATCGATAATTTAGATTATCACGCATTATATTATATTTGCTTAACCCCCCGATAAAATATCGATAAAATATCGATAAATTAGTGATAAATTACCGATAATCTATTATCACGGATTACATTATCACGGATTACATTATATTAGCCTTACCACAAATTAGGGGTAATTGTTTGATAGTGGAAATATAATTCACAATAATTCACGAATAATGAGTGATAATTTTTTGTTAAGCGACGACAAAATTATGTGCTAATTAAAACGATTGCCGATTTCGATTCAGACTAAGCTCGACTAAGTACGGTGACAAAACAAAAGCACGAAGATCTTGAGTTAACGCATCCCGGGTATAGTGAGCCAGTTCTGCTGACCATCAATATATATCACTTGGGAGGTGTGAAGAAACGTACAGTTGGCTCATGTTTGTTGAAGGCCTTATCATTCGTCTTCGTCGAGGAGATCGAGATCGATTTGTACCATCGAGGTACCAGTTCCGTTGCCAAACTCACTGCCACCCCAACCAGACCGTCAATACCATGATGGCGTTCAATTTAATAATTAACGACTTACCTTGCCTCAGTATATATTTTTGCCATCATGTTGTGGAACGCGCTATCTCGCCCATCCCGAATAAACCCAAGTGTATCCACGTGATGTCGATAGACGTCGAAATACGTGGTTGTTGAAAACTCTACTACTTGCCAAACGCCGGTACGCCACTCATATATGGATGCATACAGCTAGTGATTTGTGTTAGTATGTTCATGTGCTTAGGAAAACGGAGCACTCACCGCCGTGGCAACCAAGGCGACCATCGCAATTGGCACCTCACGCACCATTTGTCCGTTGTCACCAGATTTGCTAGTAAAAAGATAATCAAATCATGCTTTAAACGAAGAGCCTCCTCCAGTGAAAAATAGGTCATGGATGACACGGATTATCCGCGAGTTGCGATACGGTTGTGAGCGCATTATGAGCCTATTCTGACCAAGACCCTGACTGAAAGTTAGATCACTATAACCGAATAATAATAATTGTTTACCTTTGGTCCCTTCGGGTACACGTATTGATAACCCGAGAGTTGCCAGTCGACAGATTGAATGATGTCTGCTGGCACCTGGGATGTAAACTCCGCCATAGCGATGGCGTTGCAGCGGTCCTTGACCTCACTGCGGAAAAGGGGTATACGTGCGCGCAGCTTTGAGCCGATGTCAGTTGTGTAATCCTCAGCAGAGGAAGGACTTACCACTGGAATGATCTTGAATGCATAATCGTCATCGTCGACGAGTCGCTCCTGGACAGATGACGCAGCCGAGTTCTTCTTGCTGACCTTCTCGGCGCCGATATTAAGGGAGTGCCTGATAAAACAGGTGGCAAGGATGCCATCTGGGAACGCGTCGTTGAAGATCAGCAATGCCCGGAGATCTTCGATTGACTGCTTGACAACTTCGTGTATCACTTCGTGTTGTCCGCCCAGTGTAAGTCGGTTCTGGCCTGGAGCGAATTTAAGGTTAGTATAGGCGGGCCACGCCAATGTCAACTCAGTGGCCGCCTGTGCCCGATCCTGGCGTGGCTGACTCGGCACTGCAACTCAACCAGTTCAATGCTGAGAATATGCGTGGTATTGGTGCTTACATGTGGTCCCAGCCGGTACTGGTAGCAGCATGGGCAGAGTATAGCTCGGCGACGTGTTGTCACTGGTCCCAGTACAAACTGTGTTGCTCACAGATGAGCGACGTCTAGCACCGAAGGCTGAATCCAGCCAGGATGGTATCTGCGAAAGTAGCTGTGAGATCAAAAGTTCAAAAGCGATTGCAGACGCACCTGAGATGCCATGAACTTGCTCGGGTTTCCTTGGGTAAGGGCGGCTATGTCGTCCTCGTTGGCAGAGTCTTCCTCAGTTGTAGGATAGGAATCCTGATTCCGATGAGTAGGACGGAAGGAGGGTTCTTGACCAAAGACATAGAGGCAAGAACGATGAGAAGACGAGGCTATAGTAAAGGGAAAAAAAAAGGCGTGAGTGGTTCGTTTGGCGACATCAACAAACATGTTATGTCAGCTATTCTCACATGGTTGCGGCACACGTCTGCTTAAGGGAGACACCTTCCGAGTCACCCCTGCACCCGTAGACGGCAGCTCCCTCAACGCTTCACTCTCGCTGGTCAATTGAAGCTGCATGGGTTGACCATGGGCTGGACCTTTGGACATCAGTCAGGTAGGTCATCTGATCTGGCAGCGTTGTACGTACCAACATTCCTAGCCTTTTTAGTAGCAGGAGTAGGAGTGGGTACCGCGGCGGGGATCTCGGGACTGTCATCGAGAGAACCAAAGGTCCGTTTCCCCTTCCCTTTTCATTGTATGAGTTAATACTGACTCAGGCGCATTGGACCCACCTGTTAGATTGCCCTGGGGAGGAGTCGGGTCACCGATGTGTTGGAGATCAGCGTCCTGACCGACAACGCCAACTTTTGTTATATCCATTTGCATAGAATGACCCAATGAAGCGTGACTTTCGTTGGAACACTCTGATGCCTGACTATTCTGCAGTCGCTGTGACTTGCGGGTGCGTGGTGCCATTGGAAAGAACGTGAATGAGAACGAGAACGAGTGGAATATGAATGTGAGTATGACACGAAATGACCGGAATTTGGATGAGGTTTTGGCTCCAAGGTATGTACTGTATTTATACTGGCGATCCAAGCGTACTGATCGAAAGATCCCCAGCGCGTTGACGCACCATTCTTCCCCTCCCCTAAGTTGAGCGCCCCCATGATCCGATGCCCTGGCTGTGACAAGGGCTTCACGCATCATGGACTCTCTCTGCACATCAGCAAGACCCGACGCCGTGGCTGCCAGAATTTACATCAGTCGCTCCAAACTCGGATGGTGGTCCAACCAGCGCAAGCGGCTTCTTCTTTAGCACCAAACACAGGCCTCAAGGCGGCAGATGGGCCTATTGGGCATGAGCCTGCTTGGGAAGACGAAACTGATGCAGCCAGCTCCGAGTCGTCGCAACAAGGCGACAGCGCAAATGAAGGTAAGTTTTTCATAGCATACAAGTTGGCGCCCCATTAATCCTATAGCAGATAGCATCGGTGACGAAGCAGATCACACAGGCGACCCCGTTGACACCGCAGACGCTAATGCGTTCAAAAGTATCTCTCAGGATGGGAATTTCAGCTCTTTGGTCACCCCAGAACCTGAACACGTCAACGGATCTCCGTGCTTATTGCCACCCCCAGAGGACACACAACCCTCAATTCCGGGTCCATGCAATCCTGACGCAAGGCCGATTTCATTTGTCATTCGATTTCCTCATGGTCAGGCTGGCGCTCCGGTGGCTAGTAGTACGCTTCAAGGTTCCACCTATGGGTCGACACGTAACAGGTCGGGTAACTCAGTGTGGGCCCCCTTTCGGTCCCAATGCGACTGGGAGTTCGCACGCTGGGCAAAGATGCGTGGGGCGACGGCTTCAGCTGTGACGGCACTACTTGCGATCCCGGAGGTATGGAAGTGTTCTTCCCCACTTAGCATCGCTGATGTATTATTCTGAAAGCTCGTCGACAAGCTTGGGCTATCATACAAAACAAGTGCGGAGCTGAACAACCTCATCGACAAGGCGTTGCCCGGGCGCCCCTCCTTCCAGTGTGAGGATCTGGTTATTGGAGGCGAAACCCTTCAATTTCACTATCGCGACATAGTTCCATGTATCCGGTCCCTGTTTGGTAACCCAGAGTTTGCCCATGAACTCATCTTCGCCCCAGAGAGGCACTACATGGATGCTGAACGAACATGCCGTGTTTATAGCGAGATGCATACGGGTGATTGGTGGTGGTCCGTACAGGTGCGTAACTAATTCTTCGTTTGAACTGGAGTACTTACAGACGCACTAGATGTCACTTGAAGCACGCAATGCTGGAGCAACAGTCATCCCGCTCATAATTTCCTCTGACAAAACCCTGCTAACACACTTCCGGGATAAGGAAGCGTATCCGATTTATCTGGGGATTGGCAATATACCAAAGAGCACTTGCCGGAAGCCGTTGCGCTCTGCACAGATGTTGATCGGGTACGTCCCGATAACCAAGCTAGTTGGTATCACAAACAAGGCAGCTCGCCGTCGCGCCCTTGCTAGCCTCTTTCACTCATGCATGGCAAAGGTCCTTGACCCGATCTGCGCGTATGGTGAAACAGGCCTAGCTATGCAGAGTGGTGATGGCACTTGGCGCCGCTGTCACCCCGTTTTCGCCACCTTCGTTGGCAACTACCCAGAACAGGTGCTGGTTACATGCATCTACAATGGGCGATGCCCGAAATGTCTCGTTCCAGTAAAACAGCTCGGCAATTACGATATCTTTCCTACTCGGAACCATGTGGACGCGATCGACACTTACCTCTTGGCCAGCGAAGACATTCGCCGATTTCATGCCGCCTGTCGTGAAGCTGGACTGAAGTCCATTTTCCGTCCGTTTTGGAGTGTACTTCCACTTGTCGACATTTTCGTGTCCATCACCCCCGACGTGCTTCACCAACTGCTTCAAGGTGTTGTGAAGTATCTCACCGCTTGGCTGACCACCATTTTCGGGGCAGCAGAAGTTGACGCACGCTGCAGGTCTTTGCCGCCCAACCACCATATTTCATTGTTCACCAGCGGCATATCGACCCTCTCGCAACTTTCAGGAAAACAGCATAAGGACATATGTCGATTCCTGCTGGGACTCATCATTGACTTAGCTCTTCCAGGCGGGCAACTCCCTTCGCGTTTGATTAGAGCTGCGCGTGCGCTCCTCGACTTTGTATATTTGGCACAATACTCCTCACATACAAGCAAGACGCTTCAATGCCTCGAGGACAGCCTTGCTCGCTTTCATGAGAACAAGGATGTTTTCATCGACCTTGGTGTGCGTGAGCACCTCGACATCCCGAAGTTCCACAGCATGCTTCATTACCGCTCTTCCATCACCTTATTCGGCACAACCGATAACTACAACACGGAGCAGTCCGAGCGCCTCCACATCGACTTTACGAAGGATGCGTACCGTGCAACAAACCGCAAAAATGAATATCCTCAGATGACCGCATGGCTGGAGCGCCGCGAAAAGATACAAATACGCACAGCATCCGTCGAATGGCAACCGCAGCGCGATCCAACAAACACACAAACATTCACGACTTCTACCGGGCCCTTGCAAGTTGGCACGCGGTATCTCAAGATGACCCTCCATCCAACTGTCAAGGCTGTCACGTTTGATGAACTAGCAGCAGGTTATGGCGCCGTTGATTTCCAGGACGCGTTGGCGGACTTCATTGCCCTTATCAATTACCCTGGTGCCTCAGCAGCGATGTTGCGCACTCGGGCAGCTGACACGCTTTTACCATTTCGTTCCGTGCCTGTATTTCACCGAATCAAATACGCTAGTGAGAACTCGGAAATTGTCGACAGTGCAGTTATTCGGCCTGAGCAAAAGGATGGACGCGGGCGCACAGTGCCCCAACGGTTTGACACTGTGCTTGTCCGTGGTAAACGTCACGACGTTATGCACGGAAGCAATGGTAAGTTTGGATTGTATTTCAGTCTACATGATATAACCAAACTCCTCAGGTAACCGGATAGCGCAAGTTCGCGTTGTCTTTCAAATACCGAGCAAAGTTGTCCATAATGTTTTTTTCAATGACACTCCAACTCACCTCGCATACATTGAATGGTTTTCGCCGTTGTCTCCAACACCGGACATCAATCACCTTATGTATAAGGTGTCTAGGTTAACGCATAGAGGCCGCCGCTGCGCCGCAGTCATTCCCGTAGGCAGTATAATTGGCAGCGTTCACCTCATCCCCTGATTTGGAGAAGCTACTCCCGATTGGAATAGCTTCTCCGTGCTCGAACAATGTAGCACATTTTATGTCAATTCGTTCAGCGACCAGGATAATTATCTCAGATTTGGATAAAAAGTTATAATAATTGCATGATCCATTGTCTCATCGAACGGCGAGTGAATGTCAACGGGTGACACATACGTCTTTACAACGACATAACATACATTGATTGGTTTTACAGACGCGACGCATCAAAGACTCAAATCAGTTTACGTGATTTTATTAAAAAATAGAAGGTGTTTATCTGTCAACTATGATCGACTATTGATGCGTTGTCTCCGTTAGCTCCATTATCTTAATTTACACGGGCATTGCCTCTAGTGCTTTCCCTGATGCGCCACTGGTGTGTTACTACTGCCGTCAACTTGAGACCAAGGACCGTCCTTAGGCCCTTGTCCATGATACCTACCTCTGGACCAGGATGGGGCGGTGTGCTACCCTCATATTGGGTGGACTGCTCAGGCCAGGTTGGGGAGATCGGCGTAGCTGGCGCGACGGGATAGAGCGAATGAGGGGCGCTAGATACAGGGTAACTATATTGCGTCTGGATGGGCTGGGGACGCATCGAAGAGGTTTTGGCGCTTAACGGATACCTTGCTGGGGTATCCCCGACAACCGACTGGTGTTCCACTCAGGTCCCGGTATGCCAGGGCCACAAAGCGGCGGTCTACCATAAGAATAGGACCTGTGTTGCCGCTCATAGGGTTGAGGGGGGTACTGCATTGTCGCATGCTCTGAGCCAATATTGTAGCGATCCTCAGTCCCATCTAGCCGGGCCATACGCTCTGTTTCGTCGTTTTTGGCCTTACGCCATTGCTTTCTGAGCTCCTTAAATTCTGGTCGACATCTCGTAAGTTAGACGTCCAGGTTTGGTGGTAAACAAAATTCTAAGTCTCACCTGCAGTAGTTTGCTTATTCCCATGGCGTTGCTTAACTATGTGCGCGTTGAGGTGATTGAGGGCACCATAACCCCTACCACACCCCGTCCAAGAGCAATGATAGAGACGCTCGATCTCGTGGTAGCATCGACGGGACGGCGCTTTCTCACTGCGTTTCCAGGAAGAGATACAAAGGACTTGGAGTACGTCTTGGATACAGACGGGTCCGGTGGTGAGGAGTCATGCTCTTCCTCAGAGACCGCTGAACGTGCGATCGGGACGAGGGATGAAAATCCAGGGTCATGCAAATGACTTTGAATCGACTCAGGGAGAATAGTTGGATCAGCGGCACCGAAACCAGAGGATCTCGGCTGGCCATCGCCAATGTTATCATTGAAAGGATTGGAGAACGTGGAGGGGTATCGCGAGCCCAGGGAAGTATGGTGATACCCTGACATGATCGGAGGTAAATCTGAATCTGAAAAGGGAAGTTCATTAAGAAGATCGACGAGGATCACAATGAAGTGAAGTGTGCGCACCCTGTACGGGCGTCACATCTTGTATGGGTTCCGCACGAACATCCCGGCGATCCCAGCCCAAGCTAGGGTCGCAGAACTCGGCGAGGGTAAAATGCCATGCTGGAAACTGTGATGTTGCCTCCGTTCCTGTTGATAGCATTGTTCTGTCACAGTTTGGTAACGCGTAATTGTGGCCGGATTGCTGTGTGTCCACCCATATGTTGGGTTCAGAGAGATGCCGGTTCAGTGAGATGGGAGGCTGATGCAAGGGCTGATGGGAAGAAAATGATTGCCGGGTGGAGGAGCTGCCGCTGGCGGTGTGAAGGAAATGCGCGTGACATGTGGGATCGTCGTGGCTGGTGCGGGATGGATGAGGACAAGGATGAGGAGATGAATAAGTAGACCTGGAGATAGTGTGCGAGGCTGAGTTCGGCAGGTTGAGAAACATTGGCGGAGGCCCTGACGGAACTCGATGAACCCGTAGTGCTCGGATCGGCCTGTCGTTTTGGCGCGCATCATATGGGGACTAGAGCAGCAGACGCACCTTTTTGTTACGTGAAAGTCGCAAGTGCGAGATGTCGCCAAACTGTGAAAAGTAGTATGTGTGCATCTGACTTTCGTAGAAATCGCCGTGGGGGATCCAGCCAAGATAAACCACGCCAGTTTCTGCTGCCTAGGGAACTAATGAGGGCCGTCTCTCGAGTAGGAGACAACGACACGTACGAGCTCCCGTTTCGCCTTTTCGAGTTTTCTCATCACCGTCGCATGGTCCCGAGAAATAGAGGGAAGAGAGCCCACGACTCGGAGGTGGTCTGAGTACCGCATGCAAATAGCGCAAATAGCTAGTAATAGTTTATTCGTAAACTAGACGGCATTTTACTTATGTGATCTTATGCGTCACTATTGATGCATTATTTCCATTACTTCCTTTATCACTAATTTATACGGTCTTACCTCTCGCTAGCGCGGGAGGTTTTTCCTGATGGAGCAAGTGTCGCCAGTGCTCCAGCCCTCGTACCAGCCCGAGGAATTCGCGGTCGTACACGTCGTAGTTTCGTTCCACCACGGAGAATGTTTGCGAAAAGTAACCGACGGCTTGTGGTTTACCCCGGCCGTCTTTCTGGGTGAGGATGGCTCCGACCGCGAATGCGGATGCGTCGGTTTGCAGTTCGTACGGGGATGCGGGATCGGGTTGTTTTAGCATGGGGCGAGAGCAGGCCACCGTAATGAGTCGGTCGAGGGCTTCCGAGCACGTTTGCGTCCAGACAAATGGGGAGTCCTTCTTGAGTAGCGCGTTGAGTGGTCGCGCCATGTGTGCGTATCCGGCGATGAAGGGTCGTTGGTAATTGAGCACCCCGAGGATGCTGCGGACCTGTCGTGCGTGGGTTAGTTGTCGTGGCCAGTCCTTCAACCCGATGACTTTGTCGTCGCCCATACGAATCGTTCCTTTGCTGATGGTCATTCCGAGGTAGTCAACCTCTTGTCGTTCAAACTCGCATTTCGAGAGCTTTAGAAAGTAGCTTTCCGCCTGTAGCACTGAGAGGACTAGTTTTACGACGAGGCGGTGCCTGGCGTAGTCCATGACGGTCGCAATCAAAATATCGTCCATGTAGACGTATAGTTCCCCGGGGAATCGGTCGAGCAACGGTCGGAAGATTCGGTTCATAGCCCGTACGAATGTCGCGGGCGAGTTGGTCATGCCAAAATACATTACGAGCGGTTCAAACAATCCGCGCGGCGTTTTGAAGGCCGCTTTCCATGCGTCCTCGGGTTTGACTCTGATATTGTTGTACCCCCAGCGGATATCGAACTTAGTGAACAGTGCCTTGTCCGCCAGCGAGTCTAGTATATTGGAAATTAGCGGGATGGGGTACTCGTCGCGTACGGTGATTGCGTTCAAGGCTTTGTAATCTTGGACGGGCCGGAGTTTTCCATCTTTCTTCTTTAAGAAGAAGAAAGGCGACGCATATGGTGATTTCGACTCTCGGATGTATCCCTTCTCGAGGTGTTCTTTGAGGAACTCGTCCAGGTGCGCGAGCTCTGTGGGGTTGAGCGGGTATATTTTGCACGACATCGTGGCGGGGGCGTCTGGTTTGAGCAGTATGGCGTGGTCGTCGGGCCGTTCCGGCGGGAATCTTTTGGCCGCCTCTTCCGAGAATACTATCGCGTGCTCTTTGTAAGCCTCGGGTAGACTGACCTCCTCTTTATTAGTTTTTGCTTGTTCGGCCCATTGTTGTGCGATCGTCGCGATTTCTGTGGATTTCTGCGTAAGCCGTATTTCGGGACCGGTTAATCTTCCTTTTTCCCAGTCGATGTCTGGTTTCTGGCTTTGGAACCACGGGTACCCGAAGATCAGACGGGGTCGGCCTAGGTTTGTCACATACAGGGAAATCGCTGTCATTTCGTTGCCGCGCGCGTATTCGAGAGTACATTTCTTTTTCAGTCCACCTCCCTGATTAATCGTTCCGTCAACATTCCGGACTTCCCTCCCGGGGGTCTTTTGCATGTCTAGTTTGAGGCGTCCTACTACTCGATAGTCGATGAAGTTTTCGCTGGCCCCGGAGTCGAGCAGAGTCGAGACTGTTTCTTCGTGGTCCGGTCCTTTGACCGGGATGTCGATCGTGAGTGCCGTTGGCGTCGTGCTTTCGAGAGCGTTGATGTTTTCCCCGTCTTCCGGGTCTTCGACGTCTGCCTCCAGTAGTAGGCTCGAGATCAGGTTCTGTCGGGCGGTTTTGTCCAGCGTGAGGATCGATGCTTGTATTGTGGTTGCGTTGACCGTTGCTGGCTCCGGTACTTGGGCCTGTTCTGGCGCGGCTGTCGTCGTAGTTTCATTGGCTCTTGCCGGTACGTATGATCGTGGTGTCGCGTTGTTTCGTTTCTGTGGGCAGAATCGCGACATGTGGCCTTGTTTGTGGCACCGGAAGCAGCGTCCTTCCTTCTGACACCTTTCTTTCTCTTCCGGGGTCAGTCGCTCGGGATAACGTGGTTTTGCGGGGTTCGTGGTAGTGGCGTCTACGTCCATTGGGACAACATCGTTGTTACGGCTCTGGTTTGTTTTCGTGGGTTGTACGGGTCCGGCTCTTTGTGGTCGTGAACTGATCGAACCTATACAGCTGGCTATGGTTCGATACCGTTGTGATTCTTCTCTGGCCGCCGTCCTCCATTGTTCCATGGTGTTTGGTATCGTCGGTCGTCGGAGACATGCGAGTAGCAGCCCTTTCCGAAGCCCTCTGCGGAAGAACTCAATAGTTCCCTGGGCGTCTGCGTCCCATCCGGCGTGCGTTGCCAGCCTTTCGAACGTGGCTATGTAACCGTCGATGTCGTCACTGGTCATGGTGAGGTTCATGAGTTTTTGGTACGCGTTTTGTTGACTCATTGTGTCCGTCCATGCGTTCTTGAAGGCGGTCTCGAATTCCGTCCACAGAGCTTCGTCCGCTTCTGTGAGTCGATTCGTTGCTCGGGTGAGCGCACCATCCAACTCCGTTTCTCTGCTGTCGACCCAATCGTTGACCGCGTTTCCACGTATGAGCGACAGTGCTAGCCCGACCCGTGCGTATGGGTTGATCATTATCTCGTGCGTTCGGTTGTTTCGTTTGTGTTGTCGGAATTCTCGCAGGAATTGTTCGCTTTTCCCGCGGTCTCCGGCAAAGATGGTTGGTACCGTCCCTTTCAGGCTGCCGGTGAGTGGTGGTGGTGGTGCGGCCATTGGTGCGATCGGGACTGCTGTGGTGATGACTGGTGGCGCGACAGGTGCGCGTGGTATTGCTGGCTGTGTATATGTGGCGATTACGGCCGCGGTGAGTTCCTCGAGTGTTTCTGCCGGTGCGTCGTCGACTGGTTCGTCGTTCTGGTCGTCTGTGTTGAAGCGTGTGGGTGTTAACCCTGCGAATGCGACGACGAGTCCGTGAAGGGAGTCTTCGCTATCCGTTCGTTCGTGCGCCTGTGTTTCGATTGTAAGCCTTTCCCCTCCTGATTCGGGCGGGGTTCGTATGCGTTCAGGGTTTTCCTCGTCTTCCGGGTTCCACCAGCCGAGCCCGAGGTCGTTATTTCGGTCGATGCGGAGGGATTTCCTTGTTACAAAATCGTCCCCTCGCTTTTCAAGCAGGTACCACGCGTCGTTGATGAATTCGATGTACCACCCGACGCCTTGGATGTGGATTCGGTATCCTTCTCGAGCGTCAAGACGGCGTCCGAATTGATGCGCGTAGGACCAATAGGCTGTTCCCCTGACGTGTGCGGGGAGATCTTCTGACCAACGTCGGAATACTTCGACGAAGGTGTTGTCTTCCGGTACGTTGATCCGTAGACTAGCCACGTTTCTTTGTTCTTTTGACTACGCGGGAATATATCCACTGTCCGTGTCGTGCCCGCGGTGTCCGTCGTGTCCGTCGGGTTCTGTTTGCTACTGTTCGGTGTTCCGCGTGCGTTAGGTATCACGCGGGGTCGAATAAGGAGAGCTAGTCTTGTGTTACGATCTCAGCGGATCGTTTGGCACAAGGTGCTTTGTTCGGAGATTTCCGAGCTCGGGAGCTTCACTGCCAACTCTGATAAGAGTTAGGGTGAAGGGCACGAGACGGCGAGATTTGGGACTTTGCTTTCTTTCAGGCAAAGAAGAGGATTCCAAGTCGTGCTGAGAATTTGTCAAAGACTAGCTACTGAATACACCAATCCCCATAGCTATCTTATACTCATACAATACTGTGAATTTACGGACTATTTTCTGAACGTTCTGAGGTCGAGGAGTTGTAGGATCGCTCTGGCCGGTCCTACTCTACAGTAGCCCCTAATGGGTCAGGAGTCTGGAGTCGGGAGTCTGGAGTCGTGAGTCTAGAACTGTGAGTCTGGAGTCGCGAGTCTGGAGTCGTGAGTCTGGAGTCGTGAGTCTGGAGTCTGTAACACTACTACGTCCATGTCACGTGATCGTGACAGGATGCGCAAGTGCCAGCACACAGATAGTTCTGCTGGCACTGTGAGCTGGCAGCCAGCTCGCATATGAGTCTCTTTCCGCAACGGGAAACGCTTACGTGGTGTCATGTCACGTGATCGTGACATACGCCCCTCTCTTGCTTCGTTCGTCCCGAACGAATCTTTTGTGCCGTCTTTGAAGTCGTTATCGTACTCGGGGTGTGCATCTTTCTGGGAGTGAGTTGGTTGCGATCGTGATTGCACGGAGTGGGCGTCAGGAGCGTGGTCACACGGTTCGCGTGCTGGTGGTGTCGGCCACGGCGTCGGTGGGTGACGATCGTGACGTTGGTAGACTTGTTCATTGTGCGTGGTCGGTGCCGTCGCAGGATGTCTGTACTGCGGTGGTGCGGTTTTGTCGACTCGCGTGTCGTGCGTGTCGGTCGAGGCGCTGTGCGGTGGTTTGTCTCCTGTGTCGAGGTTGGTCGGGTTGCACAGTCGGAAGGGTTCGAGGGTGAGGCCGAGGCAAGGGGTATCGTGCGAGACATGGTGCGAAGCGCCGATCCCTTGGCCGTCACGACAGTGTCCAGCCGTTCGCGGCAGTCGCTGCTGGGATACCGCTGTAAGGCCAGCATTCCGGCTGAGCCCGAAACCATCCATTTTCGGACTATCGATCTCTTCGGCCACACGTCCTTTCTCGGTGTTCCTTTATCTCATTAGCTTCCCTTTCCTTTTCCTCTTTAAGTACAGCCCTCTTGTATATAAACAGGATCTTTACTTTGTGCTAGGACATGAAAAATTCAGACGTTACTTTCCCCCTCTAACTCAGTGTGACGATCCCGGAAGTCAGGCCCAACCGCGGGCACTCGAAGGAAAACTCTCATTGATCCTCTTACCCCTACCTCTTGGAGTAGAACACTCTCCGCCTTCGAACTCACCTAGGACCCTCATGTCCTTACACCGCGATTCCGGTTGGTCGAGATGTTGTGCATTGGCTCGGCACGCGTGGTCGGTGCTTACCACTATGCTGCGTCCTCCGGCGAGGTATCGGTGTCGCTCCTGGGTCGTACTGGGTGTGGTTTCGTATGGGGTGTGCCTTTGGACGCGGGGGTGGTTTGTAGGTGATCTGCGCGAGCCACTCACAGATATGATTGGCGGCGGCTGGTTGGACGCGTTGTTCGGCGTGGGCGTGCCTGTCGCGGTTGCACGTGGCTTGCAGAGCCCGGTGGACGTGGTCGTAATGTGACGTCCGCTGTGTTAGTGCGGTGATGTCGACCGGCGGTTTGTGGCGGGGCTGGTGCGAGCTCATCTGTGTCATGCGGTCGTTCGAGTGCGTTCGGGGGGAGGATACTGATGCACGTCGTTTTGTGCGTTGCCTGCGGTGTCGCCTCGTCGAGGACCAGTGTTGGTATGGCGTAGACCGAGGACGGGGTCAACAGTCATACTGTCCTATTGTTATTTGCTGTGTGAGGCGAAACCGATGTCACGGAAGCAGGTACCGGGGAAGGGTGAGACTGTCGAGCATCCTGCGTGTGTGGTGACGAAGTCGATGGTGGATCCGTGGGTGTCGAGGCGATCAAGGTCGCCCATTTCGGCTCGTGTTCGAGCCAATCCTTTGTTGTCGAGGACGGGTTTTGAGGACCGAGGGAAGTCGGGGACCATGGGACTGTAGACGATTTGTCGTTTGATCCGTTACCGCGCGTGATGCTGTTCCAGGCATTGCGTCGCTCGATGCGAGCGTGGGTCGGATTTACGTGGGTGTTGGGTGTGTGGACGACAAAGCGTCGAGGGGGTAGTGTCGGTCGTCGTGCTTCGGTTCAGTGGTGTTCCCGAGGTGACCTTTGGCTACGGGCATCCGTCGTTGTCATTGGCGTGTACATGTTTTGCCCAGACTTGGCACGTCTACAAGGAATGGTAGTCGATCGCTGATTCTGCGGGTGATGTCGTCTCTCTTGTACTTGGCCTCTGCCGTTGCAAGGCTGTTCTCTAGTTCTTCTGGTACGCGTGGACGCTCGGATGGTTGCTGTGTCGTACGGGTGATACCTTCGTCGTTCCCATGGTTGGTTATCCTGTGTTGGGTTGGACTGACGAGATTGTGGTTCATTGCCGTGAATGGATGGGCGAGTTCTCGCATTGTGTCGGTCTTGGGTTGCTGAGCGTGTCGCGAGCTCATCGGGGTCCCGGGGCTGACTCAGGGCGTTATGAGGGAACGCGTACTGACGGTTATTGTCGGGCTGGCCAGTTGTTTGCGCGGTGATACTTATTACCACGTCGAGGCTGGACGGTTGGTCTCCTGTCGTGGCAGCAGCTTCTATGTCGGCACTATCCGTGGGCGTGTGCTCTGGTCTGTAGTCCTCTCCCTCGTCTGTAGGCGCATTCAAGCACGCCTTGATGAGGCATGTAGGGTTGGTCCGTGTGAGCGTGTAATCGAGCAACTCATACTCTTTCGTGGAGTGGTATGCATGGTCGGACCTCGCGTGTCCTGTCAAGGCAGCATTACCTCCATTCGTGATATCTCCTGCGCCGATTACGACCGTGAATCCTTCTCGCAGATGGGACTCGTACGTGGCGTTGGTACGTAGCGGGTTGCTGCTGTGCCGGGCTTTGTCTTCATATGACTCTAGTGCGTTGAACTCGAACGTCGGGTTGATGCTGTGCAGCTCGGATGTTCCTATAACATTCTCGAGAGTGTGATCCTGTGAGACGCAGATGTTTTGTCGCTGTAGTTGGTCGAGGTGATTGACGGTGTCGTTGCGTCGTGAGTTGCTTTGTCTGGCGATGTTCACCTTTTCCGTACAATGGGGTCTCGTAACGTCGTGGCACGCTGGGACGTTGCATGTCTCGTCGTCGTTCGAGTCCTCTCTGGCATTAGCTGTCCGACTCTGGGCATGGAGCGTTAGCACAGTCTGTATCGCGCCGTTCTTGCTGTGGAAGCCGTTTTCCCTGCACCTGACCCGATACGTGCTGCATCTCGTAGGGTCGACGGGTATCTCCTCAGTGGGCGTGTAGTCTCGCAGGTGTCGCATGTCCTCCCAATCGCGTGCGACCTTGTGCTCCGTTGGCTGTGTAACCCGCAGGCGACTCGGCGACGTCGTCGTCTCGCCCCTAACCATGATATTGTCGGCAACGTTTGTCCGATTCGTGCCCTGCCTTGTATTGGTCGTCGTCGATGAACCTGAGGATGGTGAAATTACCCCCCTCCTTAGGCAGTCAGCTTCCATGATGACCACGCGAGGTGGGACGTAGGCAAGGCTGGTCGTGGGATGCAGTCTGGAGGCATCGGATGACTGAGTACGCAAGTATCGGGCCTCTGGAGGCCGAGACAGGATGTCGAGGAGGGTCGTCAGGTGCTGCGTGGGCACGGCTCGGGGCCATGCGCGCCCGTGGTACGTCGGTCTGAACATGGGCCTACTTGCCCGGGCGTCGACACGTGGGCACGTGAGTGGGACGGTTGCGCCAACTACTGTTGTGTAGGTGTAGCTAATGTAGCACCACTGGGCAGACCGCGGCAGCGTAGACGTGATGGCCACCGGGTCGCCACCGCGGATGTCCGGCTGGTCTGGCGGGATTGTGTCGTCGTGGTGTTTGCTCGGTCTTTCGTGGTTGACGGTGAGAGCGTATGGCATTGTCCCTTCGGCGATGGTCGAACCGTCGTCAGCGAGGTCCGATAGAGTTGCGTTTGACGCCTTCCGTGTCATGTGTCTTTGGTCTGGGAACGGGCGGTCGTCCGTCGGGTTGCGAGCTAACCTACGATCTTCCTTGAGATGCACCGATGGTCGTGGGACTGCTTGCCCTTCCGCAGGTCTGTTGGCGACGACTTTGACTGGGGAATTGGGCAAAGCCGTGTTGGCGTCTGTGGCGGTATCGAGGATCGTTCGCTCTTGCGTGAGCACCGTCTCCGTGCGTACCACAAATCGCAGATCTTGTGTGTATGTGATACCTGCGTCCGGGGTATGCTTCGCATCGCAGCACATGCTGTCCGAGTTGCCTTCCTCGGCGGTGGATGCCAGTTGCCCTTCCCAGCCTCCAGTACACTGGTCACCTTTGAGATCGTGGGAGGTCGAGCCTGTACGTTCCCTACGCAGAGTTATACTGAGGTCGTGTGTCCGAGGTGGTTGTCCTCGGGTCATCCCAAGATCGTGTGACACCGAGTCTACACGATTTGCGAATGGTGGTGCATCGTAATCATGCCGCGGAGATGGTGGTTTTATTGTGGGTGTAGCTGTGAGGCCGTGAGCCTGTCCTAGACCGTGCAGCTCCAGCTCGATTTCTTCCCTGGGGTCGCCCTCGTCGTGCTCTTCAGCGATGAAGGGCTGGATGTTGTACTGTCCCTCATTGATGAAGGGCCGAACGTCATGCTGTGCTTCCCTGTCGACGTCTGTTGCTTCGTTGTCGTCATGGTTATCCGTGAATGTTTTAGCATCGCCTTCCTCCCTTGAGTTGGGAGGGTTGTCACGTTCTTCGTCCTCCTCTTCCGAGTCCACGGGCTTGTTTGTCCAGCCCGTGAGTCCGCTGTGCGAGTCAGGTAGGGAGGTTTCCGCGTCGTCTTCTCTTAACGGGCGTCTGCCGTCCTCGATTCTGCCCTCCTTGTTATCGAAAGACTTGTTGTCCTCGTCTTTGGATTTGTACGTCCAGTAGGCGGGTCTGCTGTATAAGTCGGAGAGGGTGTCTCCATCGCTGCCCGAGTCTTCATTGTTCTCGCGTTGTGGATAGATGGCAGGGTCATCTGGGTACGCGCGCTGTAACGGGATCCCGTACCCGTGTTGTTCGTCTCGTTCTCCCGTGTCGAAGTCCGATACGCCGTCGTCGCTTTCCGATGGACATTCTTGCTCGTCGTCCAAGTATCCCGGTTTGTACGTGCGATCTGAGACTGTGAGTCCGTTATACGAGTTGGAGAGGGTATCCTCTGCGCTGTCTGGATCTTCAAGTTCGCTTGGCCTGTACGCGGATCCGTATCGCGCGTTGCTTCCTCTGAATCCTCTTGGTATATCATCATCGGTATCGTCGTCCCTTAGGAGTTGACTTAGCATATCTTCCCGGTCGTCTCGTGTGAAGGCGTCCCACAGCTCCTCGTCGTCTAGCGTGTCACCCGGTGCTAGCGTTTTGTCTGTCTGCGTGCTGGGGAGCTGGACTGATCCGGGCATGTGGATGAGGTCGGTTGTGACTGTGGGGTTCGTTTCCTCTTCGTGTACTTCGGGGCTGTTGTGGTGTCGACGATCCTTGATCTGCCCCAGTATTCTCCATAGATCTGCTTTAGTTAGGGGGGCGTCGCTCTCCGAGAGGACCTCTCGTAGCTCTTCCCGTTCTTCGTCTGTCAGCGTGTTGATAGCCATGACGGGGTTCTCTTCTTCCTTGTCGTCCGGTGCGGGTTGTTCCTTGCTCTGACATCCGTAGTTTGCGTCCGTGGCCTCTCTGGGACTCCCCCATCCCTCCGTTCGTCCGCAATATCCAGTGTTGGTCTCTACGATTGGTAGCATCCGATGTGCGGGCTTCACGGGGGCGTCCTCCTCCTCTTCTTCATCAGTCCATCGTCCCTCCATTAGGTATTGAGAGATGGCGTTGTCTCTTTCGTCGTCCGTGAGGGGTCCGAGAGTCTGACAGTAGCGTTTGGCTCTGCACATAGGGTCTACCGCGCGTCGCGAGTCTTCTCGCCCTGATGTCTGTTCGTCGTCCGGGAGGTCGTGGCCGTCGTTTGTCGTTGCACGGTGCGTCTCGGTCGCGTTGGGGATCGGCGGGCAAGCTTCCTCGACTCTCGAGGTCTCAGTGGCCGCTCGTATCCGTCTGCGCAATTCCAGCATCCTGGACGACCGTACATGTGGGTTTGATGGACAGCTCTCCTCGGTCTGCGAGGTCTCGCCAGTCGCTGTTGTGACCTCTCATACCTTCCGGAGCATTTCTGCCATCCTAGGTGACTGCATGTGAGCCACCCCGAGAACGTCAGACTGCGTGTCAAGACGTTTCGTGAGCGGTGCCACCCCGGGATCGGGTGACGGGACAGGGGATGGACGTGCGTCTCCGCGCGCAGGTACTCCTGTGTGGGCTTCGACTTTAGCGTGTGCGTCTCCGTGCGCAGGCATCCCTGCGTGGGCTTCGACTTCAGCGTGTGCGTCTCCGCACACAGTTATCCCTGCGTGGGCTTCGACTTCTGTGATGGCTCTGGGTTGTAAACATGGGTTGTTTGTTGGAGGATTGGGACTCGACGGGGTTGGTTTTGCGTCTCTGCCCGTCGTCCGCTTTTGTTTGTGGGTCACGACTGTCCAGCCGTGCGTTGTTGCCGTCTCGGGTATTTCGTTGCACATAGCGTTGGGGTTGAGCAAAGCGTATCTGTTCTTGCTTGGGTTGGTGTTGACCTTTACGCTGTTTGCGTGAGGTGTCATAGGTGTGGCGGCACCTCTCTGGCTGTTACCTTGCCTCAGGCTGGTGTTTGCTCGTACTCGTACATGCTCGTGAGTGAGCCATGTCACTTGTCGCTGCATTAGCGCGATGATGAGGCATATCTCGTCCGTGTAGGGATTGACACGGGTCACCCGCGTGTCGATCCGACTCAACCCGTACCCGTACCTGCCTCAACCCGTACCCGTGGTCGCGGGTACAGGTAACCCGTGCATACGGGTATGGGTACAGTCTCGGGTCGCGGGTTTGGCGGGTTCACGCTGGTTTGATGGGTTCACGCGGGTTTGACAGGTTCACGCGGGTTTGACGGCTTCGCGTGTTGGCTCACAGAGAGGGGGTTCACACAGGCTAAAGCACAGACAACGATTTGCGATTCAACCTGCACAAGGTGCAGTGGCAACGGTAACGTGGTGGACAGCTCTGAGTCTAGTTAGTTAGTTAAAGGTTGGAATGGCGTCCCAGTCCTCGGCAAGCTCTTCCTCCTCCTCCTCGTCATGAATGCAGTCTGGACCAATGGATGCCTTGATGTCACTGTCCTTGATAAGGTCAAGGACACTCCATTCGCCGAGGCACAAGAGAGCGCGTGTTGATTGAGCGGAAAGGCGGCTGCACACGTGAGAGAGAAGAAGTCGTCCTTGACTGAAGACGCGTTCGACGTCGACTGAAGTCGCTAAAATGAGAACAAGTGTAAGCAAAGCTCACAAATGATGAGAGGACGACGTACCCGGAATCGAAAGATAAACCTGAGCCATGTGGGATAAACATGGGAAGGTGGAGCGTCTCTTGTACCACCATTCAAGGCCATCCTTGACATCCTCTGTGTCAGTGGTGAGGTAGCGATCAAGCTCATCACGGAGGTCTGATGAAGTTGGGGCTAGGTCCGGTAAGTGGTCGAATATGTTGTTTGACGAAGAAAATGGCTGTAGAGAAGGCTAAGTCAGAACAAAAGGAAGAAGTATTGAGAGACACATACCAAATCAACAGAACGTGAATTGATGTCGTCGGTTTCAGTGTCGTCGCCATCTACACTTGCAGGAGCATCATATGAACGGTCATACTCCTCATGAATGAGGGTGTAGGCCGTCTCGATCCAAGGCTCTTCCCAGTCTTGCGCCTTGAAGTAAGCGAGCTTGTGTCACAGGTGAAGGACTGTCCAGTAACATACATTAGGAACGATTGAAACGAAATATACAAAGAATACTTACTCATGGCAATGCGGTAAACTTCAGACTGGTCCGTCTTGTTGTAATACCGGTTGATCGCGTTCTTCCCAACAACCAGAGAAGCACGGATAGGAAGAGAATACTGTTGGGAATCAGATGCAGTGGAGAGGACTTTGTCGATGTGGTCCATTGCGGGAATGACTGTGGCAAGATTTGGGGTTCCCCGAGAGAAGAAAAGTGTCGTGTCCTTAAATATCTTCGAGAAAGTGATTCAGCAATGAAAAGGAATAAAAATGCGAGGATATACCTTCAAAACGACCTTGAGTTCTTCTGCAATACCCCACTCCACAGGGGATAACTCATATTTCCGGAGGTCGCACACTGCAGTCATTGCATCAATTGCAGGGCGAAAATCAAGTGCAAACTTGAGCATATCAAATGTGGAGTTCCACCGAGTCGAGACATCTCGAGGCATCATACGACGAGGGAGACGACAAGAGGCCAGGGTCGTGTACCACTGCGGGAGGAGTTTGGTTGTCGAATTCTTCACTGCATACGCAAACCTGCGAAGCTGCGTTCTGAGTTAGTAAAGTAAACAATAGTGGGAAAAGGTCATGTGACTACCTTAGTCAACATCGACCGCACTGGCTGGACGCCCAAGTCGATCTCGTTCCTTCGCTCCTCTGACAAACCGTCGTGAATATTGGTCCACCTGTCTAGTGATGGATCGTCATCTTCTCCCTCTTCTTGGGCATTGTATTCCTCTTGGTCCTCCTCCTCAAGCCCGTCTGCTAGGTCAGCAAGTGCTTGTGCTGCCTCGTCCATCACCTCGCTGTTTGTGGCTTTTGGTAAGTCAAATTGCTTGATGATAGACTTTGCTGTGATGTTGAGTATATGTAGGAAGCATCTTGTTTGATTTGCAGAGCCAGGGAAGCTGTCAAGGAGCACTCCAAGATGATCAATCATAGTGTCATTGTTGGATGCATTGTCTGCAGTAACGCTCAGTATCTGCCCAATAAGATGAGTATAACGTTTTACTGTCCTAAATAAAAGTACTGACCTTGTCACTGATCCCGAAAGTGTTTAGAACCTTGGCAAATGCGCACGCAAGGTTGACACCTGTATGCAATTTCAGCACATTGACAATGTCCAGGAGCATTGCCACTGGCTTCCCATCACGCTCGAAGTGGACCGTAATGGCGACGAATGCCATATGATTTGGCGAGGTCCATGCATCAGTGGCAAAGCTGAGTTTGCCGTCGTATTCCTGGTGTCTTAGGTGAGTACACAATCTGCGCTCGGTAAGTTCTGCTTACTTGTAACATGTTAGTGATCTGCCCACGAACATGCACGAAGGCATTTTTTACATCGCGCGACAGGGTCCTATCTGAGGGAATATAGTATTCCGGTCTCCCTGTCTTCATGAGGGCACGGAATCCGCGATCGTTTACAATCGTGAATGGCCGCTTACTCTCCGCGATCCAACGGACGAACTCGACGCTAATAACACTTTAGTTCATCCACCCATCCCCAAGCCTGGAAAGAAGACATACCGAGCCTCCACCTTGGTATGTTGGCGGTGACTGTAAGTGACAACTCCTTTGGCCAGGCGTTGAAAAGCCAAGGTAATTGACCCATTAAAGCTTCGATCTCTTCCTAGGGCCTTACGAGCAGTCTTCACATCACCCGTCTCATCAGCGGTGGCTACTGCCTCTTCGCCCCAGCAAGCTTTAGCATGTTGGCGCAGATTACTTGTTGACTTTGCATCCCCCTTGTCAAGGAACCGCCGAATGAATCGGGAATGGCAACTCCGAGCGGCACACTCAAATACATGGGCCTTCCGGCGATTGACATACTCAATCACTGGAGTGGGCTTGAAGAACACGTAAATTGGTGCGTCCCACTCTTTGGATAGTCATTCTGTGAACTAATCAGTACTATGCAGCAGAACCCCAAAAGCAAACACGACACTACCGAGCTCAGCATCATCATCCTCAATCACTTCCACAGAGGAGTCATCGTCCAATATGTCGATCGCATCAGGCTTGGTCTTCTTCTGTGATGCAGCGTCGTTGTCGTCTGACTCGTCTCCTTCATCGACGGGGGGTTGGGCACAGGGAGGAGGGCTAGGATCTGCAGCAGGTGAAGTAGCAGTGGTAGTCGTCGTCGTCGATGTAGCCTTCTTTTGTTTTTTGAGAAGGGGATCACCGTTTTCTATGACACGTTTGGTGGGCTTTCGCTTGCGCGTACTTTTGGTGAAGTTGGAAGACATTGCTGGCAAGTAGAGTGTACACACGAGGACAGGGAAGCGTAGAATGGTGTATTGATGGGGTAAATCGAGGAGGTTTAAGTACGACAGCTAGAGTACTACTATGTCGACCTACGGAACGAACAATGACCACCAGACTCCGCAGTAAACGGGAAAAAAACAAGGGTAACTAACAGCGAAGTCGAAATGTGGACAACGCCGGCCATTTTGCCATGGTAAAAGGGAGGGGTAAGACTAGGAAAGGAATGGTGTACTAGAGATGAAACGCGAAAGGCATCGGGCTAACAGCGAAGTCGAAATGTGGACAACGCCGGCCATTTTGCCATGGTAAAAAGGGAGGAGTAAGACTAGGAAAGGAATGGTATACTAGAGATGAAACGCGAAAGGCGTTGAGCAAGACAGAAGGATTGATCTGACCGGTCAAGTCCTATTCAGCTGTTAAAATAAAGGCGGAAAAAGGGACACGGTGCGCACCAAATAGAGGATAGATGTTACGAATCCCGACCGCCGACGCTACGGAACGCGAGCCGGAGGAACTGCCTAGCCAGGCGGAGACTCCCGATGGCTTAGACGCCGCTAGCGGGACCTTACGGAGCGCTAGGGAGATCTTCAGGAAGGGTCTGGACTTATGACGGTATGATCACGTGACCGGAGTCTAGACTGACCTAGAACGATGACGAACGATGGCGCAATACGCATGTGACCTTCTGGTAGGTTCCATGACTGCGCACGGACCCAGATCCCAGATAGAGCGGACTTAGCTGAGTACGAACCTTATGTACCTGCATGTATATATACCAGGCTTGTCTTCGTACTTGAGTCCTCAGACTTGATTTACTTAGCAATACCAGCTTTGTATCTTGGGAACCCTGCTCTGCCTTGTCTTAAGCCTTCCCCTTTACTTGTGCATCACCGTTCTTGCCTCGCCTCTTCGAGCGTGTGCCTTTGACCGATATCAGTCTCCATTATCGCCGTTGTCCGATAATGCTGAACGCGTCTTCTGCTAGACCTGCTGCGGGTACTATGAACCATGGACGTCGCCCCGCTGGTGGCGTTACAATAGACAGAGAGTGGCAATATTGAGGGACAGTTTGAGTAGCCAGTCTTGCAGCACAACTTGCGGCATGGCGGCGAGGCGCGCTTGAGACAAGGGTCAAGGAACGAGGGTGGTCCGTGGTTGGCGACAGACAGGCTATGAGGCAGCAAGAGATCTTGACTGCGGCGCGGCTTGTGGAATGGCATGCTTGAAACACAAAGAGGGTGGATCTGAAAAATAAGGGCAAGTCAGTCTTCAGCCCAAGCTGTGGAACGGCGCGTGGAACGGCGCACTTGAAAGTTGAGACAAAGGGCAGAAACTGCTGGAATATGGATGTAACAAGCACTCAAGGAGTGCTTCGAGTGAGACAGGATGGCAAAAAAAAAGGTGTGTACCCGCGGGTACCCGTGCCATGGGTACGGGTTTGGACGGGTTCAGAATTGCTGACCCTGACCTGTACCCATCATACCCGTACCCGTGACCCATACGGGTTTCGCCGACCCGTGTCGATCCCTACGTCCGTGCGAGTCATGCCTTCCCCTTTTGTCGCGTACTCCCGCGCTAGTCATTTTGTGAGAGCGTCGTTGTCGTTGGTCGTGTTTTTCCGCATTGTACGTTTTGTGGAAGTTCGAACGTCGTGGTCGGTGGTGGTTAGTCGTTGGCTAGCCATGGTTGTTGTGCTACGCGGGAATCTAATTCCACTGTCCGTGCAAGGTCCGCAGTGTCTGTCGTGTCTGTCGGATTCGGTCGCTCATTTGTCGGTGTCCGCGTGCGCTACGTATCACGCGGGGTCGGTAGAAGGGATCTTGGTCTTATGTTATAATCACCTGGATCGTGTCAATGCGTACATGTATTCGGTTCAAAGTCTAGCAACTTAGCATGCATTTATAGTCCAGGAGACTACCCTTTGAGTGAGTGCGCTCAAGAGTCGGGATGTCGGGCCGGTGGGTTGGGTTGCTTATCTAAGCCGAAAAGCGTCGAACCTTGACTTTGGAAACCTGGGCTATATTATTGAAAGACCAAGATGGAAAATACAATGTAAACTATGAGCCTCTTTTATATCCTACAGAGCTGGTATTTTCCATACTATTTTCTAGGGGACGCGCAAGTGCCAGCACACAGATAGTTCTGCTGGCACTGTGAGCTGGCAGCCAGCTTGCATATGAGTCTCTTTCCGCAACGGGAAATGCTTACATGGCGTCATGTCACGTGATCGTGACATGCAGGTAGAGATGTCAACGAGTTATACTCATGAGTATGAGTACTCATTGGAAATTCCCGAAGAGCCACTTGTACTCGACTCGTACTCGTTGGTACGAGTACTCGTGGGCACGAGTACTTGCTGATTTCTCAAAACTGAGATTCGTACTTGACTCGGACTCGTGGCGAGTACCTGTCTGAGTTGCGAGTACTCGCGGCAAGCTGCACGAGTACTCGTGTCAAACGAGTACTCTATAATATCCCACCTATAAAATACTAGCCTAGTAGGCACTACTAACTACGAACAATGTACAAGTAGACTAGCTATAAAGATTACATCGCCCACCGCACCATCGCTCCCCCCTGCCGCCGTCGCGTACGAGTGTCGTTGCCGTGTCGCCACCGCTGCCGTCGTCGTTGTTGTCGGTGGTCGTGGACCGTGGTCATTGTTGGTGGCCGTGGACCGTGGTCGTTATCGTCGTTATCGTAGCTGTCGTCGTTGTCGTGTCGACCTGCCTCGCCATCGTCATTGTGTCGTCACCTCCGAGTCGTTAAACGCCGTGGTCGACCGATCGTTCGTTGATGGGGCACCGACGGATGTTGTCGTCATGTAGCCATCCACTTGCTGGCGATTTGCTACCACTGCCCATAGTCGTCCAGGCGTGTACTAAGGTTGTCGTCATCGTGGTTTGATGGTAAGCAGCTCATGTGGTGTAAGTAAGCAACTCAACTCACCAGTAAGAGCCGTGAATGACGCTGAGCTTCCCACGCCCACTGATTGCCAGATGCGGACCGGCCCGTGGGCTGCGGCACTTGCAACTACGCCACCACTAGCACCAGCAAGACGGCGGCAAGTGGGCGATGACGACACCTTGGACGATGCAACAACCACGGAGCGACGCCCGTCGACCACAGCGATAGGCGATGTCCGTCGACCACAACCACGGGGTGGTGCCAGCAACAGCAAGACGGCAGCAGCGGCGACGACAACGCCTTGGACGAGACGACGCGACAACGACAACGGAGCGACACCCGTCGACCATGGCAACAGGGCGACGTCCGTCAACCATGACCACAACCACGAGGCGTCCATCGACCACGGCGATGGGGCGTCCATCGACCACGACCACAGGGCGACACGGCAATGAGGCAACATCGACCGACAACGATAACAAGATGCCGCCGTCAACAACAACAACGGGCGACCACGACGACAACTTGGATGGCATGCCCAGTGCCTTTAATTAGTAGTTTATTGTAGACACATTGTAACTTGATACGAAATAGATTTCACTTATGCAAAACTGTACCAACTTGAACAAAAGCTGTGACCATGTATTACTGCTAGTACCACGAGTACTCATGAGTACTCGCGCTCGGAAAAAGGGAAACTCGTACTCACGGGAGTGTTCAGGCACGAGTACTCGCAGGCACGAGTACTCGTCATGTGACGAGTCAAACTCGCGAGTTACTCGTTTGACAGTAACTCGTTGACATCTCTACATGCAGGCTCACCACATAAAATCAAAGTATTCTCCGACCACATGAACCTGCTATACTGGCGACATCCCCAAAAGATCAGTAGACGGGTAGCCAGGGAAGTACTCGAACTGTCCAAATACGATGTAGAAATTCACCACATAAAAGGTACGGCAAACGGACGAGCAGACGCCCTATCCAGGAGACCAGACTACGACCAAGGAGAGAACAACAATGAACAAGTTGTTGTACTCCCAGATCACGTATCATTAGGGCAGCCGAAATTGACACAACTGAGGACCCAACCCACACAGGAGAAATGATCACTACCACGGAAATGCAACTGAATAACCCAGTGTACACCCAAAACCAAGAAACGATCAAACATTGGGTGGACCCTCATCGCCTAAAGAAAATAGAGGGAACCTGGTACAAAGATGGACGTCGCGTAGTCACGGGGGACCAACACGAACGACGACAGATTATACAAGCACACCACGACCCACCGGTCCACGGACACCCTGGGATCAACTGAACCATCAAAATGATAGAGCGATATTACTGGTGGCCCGGGTTGAGACAGGAAGCACAAGATTACGTCAAAGGATGCGCCGACTGCCAACGAATCAAGGTCAACAACCGACCCATGCGAGCACCACTACAACCCATCTTTCCAAAACCAGAAGCTACCCCGTTCGAGACCATAGCACTAGACTTCATCACCAAACTACCACAAGCGGACAGCTGCGATTCCATACTGACAGTAACAGACCACGACTGTTCAAAAGCGGCAATATTCATCCCCTGCCAAGAAGAGATAAGCGCAGAAGGCACCGCAGCCCTGTACGTAAAACACGTCTTCTCCAGATTCGGGCTACCAGCGCGCATTATCAGCGATTGAGACCCCAGATTCGCGTCCAAATTCACACGGGAACTGTGCAAAATTCTAGGCATAGAACAAAACATCTCCACGGCCTACCACCCACGCACGGACGGACAATCGGAACATACCAATCAATGGCTAGAACAATACCTGCGATTCTGGGTTAACGAAAGACAAGATGACTGGACGAAGTACCTACCAATGGCCAAGTTCACACACAACAATTGGCCCAGCGAAACGACAAAGGAATCCCCTTTCAACATACTTATGGGATACAACCCGTGCGCGGACTGGATCGACCAACCATCACCGATTCCCCAAGTGGCACTCCAAATCAAACAGTTTCAAGAGGCTAGAACGCGCGCCCAGGAAATGATGATCAAAGCGCAGCACGGCTGGATCAAACACCGGAATACGCCCAAGTACAAGATAGGGGACCTCGTGTGGCTCGAAGGACGCCACCTACGTACCAACCAACCAACCACGAAGCTTGTGCCCAGGAGGCATGGACCGTTCCAGATTACCCAGGTGATGTCCGCAGTCAATTACCGCCTAGAACTTCCCATGCAGTGGAGTATCCACCCAGTGTTCCACATGGACCTCCTGACCCCTTATCGCGAAACTCCCACACATGGGCCCAACTATCAGCGCCCACCACCGGATTTGGTAGAAGGCGAAGAAGAATACGAAGTCAAGAAGATTCTAGACTCTCGGCGGTTCGGCAGGACAAGGAAATTGCAGTATTTGGTCAAGTGGCATGGATACCCTGACTCCGATAATCAATGGGTCTCGAAGGATGACATCTTTGTGGACGAAGCCATTCGGGAGTTCAAACAGTCAAACCCCGCACGAGAAACACATATAAGCCTAGGGCTTTCCCAAGAGACGTCCCCATCTCCCACTTCTACCACTCCCACTACTCATGTCCCAGTCCCCAGTTCAAGTCCACTATGTCCTCGACGACCTACTCCCCATCTCAGTCCAGCCTACCCTCATCGTACAGAACGCCGCGTCACTGTCACCCATGTCGCTTCCCCAGCCCCTTCAACCAACAGGAAGTCGTCCCTCTTCCACCGTACCATCCCTTCTTCCTTCGCCAAGCACTACAGCCGTACATACATGGCCTCCTTCATCGACGGGTTATGTCCCGACACGACCTCCGTCCCGTCAGGACCAAACTCAGGTACAAGAAGATCAAGACTACAACCGGTACCTGTCGGAGGAGCATTGCCCTCTCAACCAACACATCACGTACGGGGGTCATCTCACAGTTACTCACGACAAAACCCCACTGGTATGCACCACAGATGGGAGACCAATGCGTGCTCCGAAAGCTTCTCGACCTGCGCTCCGCCGATATCAGGCGGAGGAACACAGTCCAGTTTCCCGATCTCAGGTGGAAACTCCGCCACCCCCGGGATACCAACACAACAGGGGAGTACATTATATCCCCTTCCAGATCCGCGACGCTCAGGGCCAGTTGCACCCAGCTCGGTATACGCAGCTCGTCTTTATGGTGGACCCCTTCGTCCTCGCCTACAGACAGGGCAGCGACCAGCAGTACGGCAAGTCGGTGCACGCTGCCCCCGATTACGACAACCCCCCGACCACCTACACCGACGACAATCTGATCTTCCTCGATCAGAACAGCAGTTACCAGGAGTCGGTGGATGCCACCCTATTGGGCATGAAGGACCTCTCGGTCACAGCGGAGATCCACCGCTACCGATGTCTTCAGGCAGGGTATGCAGCCAAGGAGGAGGAGTTGCAGAAGAAGATACAGGAGCTGGAGAAGATCGGGATCACCCGCCGCCAATGCGTGATCCGCCTTCAACGCGCCAACGCCATCAAGCGCATTGAGGATGAGCACGACTCTTACCAACCAGGAGCAGAGGAAGGGCAGCGTATTGCGACCATACGAGAGGTGTTGGAGCGCGGTCGGTCTGGGGCCCAATCGTGAAAAAGGGGTGATGTTACGTTCGGCCCGGAAGTGGACACTGACGTCAAGAGTATGACATCGTGTCAGCAGTATATCGTCATGGACTTGTGAGATCAGTCAGCTGGGTAAGCTCCGGCACATGTGATTGTGTATGATAATGGATCGGATCATGACTCGTAGTGACTCATACTAGGATAGCTGTACTAGGGTTCAAGCTACTTACGCTATTGGCTAACACTTCTTGGAGCGGCGCTTGAAAGCCTGCACGTATCTGTATAAGTAGTGTAGGGTAAAGACCAAGAACGCTATCTTGGTCTTCTTCCAATACCACTGCCTTCTTCTGCTCTATAGGGATCTCCCCCTTTAAGTGAGTCGTCCAGCATACCCCAAAGACCAAGGGGTCCCCTGTGACTTATCCCGACGTTTCCCTTCGTGGACAGTGGACTACCCTCTTGACGCCATCTATCACAAAGTCTTCCTGTATCAGAACGAACGCGTAGCATCCCCCTATTGCACCCTCTACATCATTGATCACCCTACCTGGGACGAACTCGAAATATCAGACGTCCCGCCTATCGGAATACAACAGGGAGATGACCTCCACGGGTATAGAGGATTGGCAGGAGAGTTATTCCCACACCCTTCATTCTACCCACAGAGCAGAGTCAATCGCCTCTTCTATCCCCTCGTCAGATTCGCCACACAACAACAGGCCTAAGTCAGGCATACGTCCGTGGTAGACGTAACACCCTGGCATTGGGACCAGAACCAGCAGGATGCGTTTGACAATATCAGACAATGCATCGGCCAAGAACCTACACTCCTTTTCCCTGACCTCACAAAACCATTCGAACTCGAAGTAGACACGTCCAATGTAGCCCTTGGGGCTGTACTTAACCAAGTAGGACCTGACCAATGCATGCACCTGGTTGTGTTCCACTCCGAATCACTAACAGAAGTGGAACGCAACTATGACATCTACAACCGGGAATTACTAGTGGTAGTTAAGGCGCTACGAGCATGGTGCACCTACCTAGTTGGCTCCCCTCACAAGATCATTATTCACACCGACCATGCCAATCTGCAGTATTGGAAAGACCCATGAAAGATCAGCCGGAGAGTGGCACGTGAGTTCTTAGAGTTATCGGAGTACAACTTCACACTGAAGCATGTACCCGGTATAAAAAATGGTTGCGCAGATGCCCTCTCACGACGAGCTGACTATGAGCCTAACAAGGAGGACAACAATGACATTACCGTCCTCCCCGCTGACCGATTTATATGCACAACCCAGATGTCAATGCACGACATGGACATCTGGATGCAAATAGTGCAAAACATGGACAAGAAAGCCATCCTCGGGTGGGTCGAACCCCACAACCTGAAAAAGCACCAAGGTCTCTGGTGGAAAGGAGATGCTCTCGTTGTCATGGGTGACAACGATCTTAAACGGGGGTAATTACCTTTTTCCATGACACACCTAGCATGGGCCACCCAGGGATCGCAAACACACTAGAATTGCTGTGATGCGACTATTGGTGGCCAGGTATGCAGAAGGATGTGGAAGAGTACATCAAGGGCTGTGCGACATGCCAAGCCAACAAAATCAACCCCCACCAACAAAAACCACACCTTTTCCCCATCACCACAGACCCTGACGCAGAACCATTTGAAGTCGTGACGATGGACTTTATCACAAAGTTACCCCCGTCCAATGGGTATGACTCCATCCTCACCATCACAGACCATGATTGTTTGAAAGCGGCCATCTTCATCCCATGTAATGAGACGATTACCACAGAAGGAGTGGCATGACTCTATTTCCACCACGTCTACCCACACTACGGCATCCCCCGAAAGATGATCACAGATCGAGACCCGCATTTCACGTCCGCCTTTATGAAGGACCTGTGTAAAACATTGGGGATCCGTCAGAACATCTCATCCGCATACCATCCGCACACCGACAGACAATCGGAACGTACTAACCAGTGGCTGGAACAATACCTTCGTGTTACGTTCGGACCGGAAGTGGACACTGACGGACGGGTATGACACCACGTCAGCGATATATCATCATGGACTTGTAGGATCAGTCAGCTGGGTAAGCTCCGGCACATGTGATTGTGTATGATGAGCGGCTCGGATCATGACTCGTAGTGACTCATACTAGGATAGCTGTACTAGGGTTCACGGTACTTACGCTATTGGCTAGTACGGATTGGAGCGGCGCTTGAAAGCCCACGCGTAACTGTATAAGTAGAGAGCTGCAAAGACCAAGAACGGTATCTTGGTCTTCTTCCAATACCACTACTAGCTCTTCGCTCTATAGGGATCTCCCCCTTTAAGTGAGTCGTCCAGCATACCCCAGAGACCAAGGGGTCCCCTGTGACTTATCCCAACGTTCCCTTCGTGGACAGTGGATTATCCCATCGACGCTATCTACCACCAAGTCTTCCTATACCTTAACGAACGTGTGGCGTCCCCCTATTGCATCCTATACGTCATCGATCACGAATTGTGGGACGAACTCGAACTATCAGACACCCCACCTAGAGATGTCAACGAGTTACTGTCAAACGAGTAACTCGCGAGTTTGACTCGTCACATGACGAGTACTCGTGCCTGCGAGTACTCGTGCCTGAACACTCCCGTGAGTACGAGTTTCCCTTTTTCCGAGCGCGAGTACTCATGAGTACTCGTGGTACTAGCAGTAATACATGGTCACAGCTTTTGTTCAAGTTGGTACAGTTTTGCATAAGTGAAATCTATTTCGTATCAAGTTACAATGTGTCTACAATAAACTACTAATTAAAGGCACTGGGCATGCCATCCAAGTTGTCGTCGTGGTCGCCCGTTGTTGTTGTTGACGGCGGCATCTTGTTATCGTTGTCAGTCGATGTTGCCTCATTGCCGTGTCGCCCTGTGGTCGTGGTCGATGGACGCCTCGTGGTTGTGGTCATGGTTGACGGACGTCGCCCTGTTGCCATGGTCGACGGGTGTCGCTCCGTTGTCGTTGTCGCGTCGTCTCGTCCAAGGCGTTGTCGTCGCCGCTGCTGCCGTCTTGCTGTTGCTGGCACCACCCCGTGGTTGTGGTCGACGGACATCGCCTATCGCTGTGGTCGACGGGCGTCGCTCCATGGTTGTTGCATCGTCCAAGGTGTCGTCATCGCCCACTTGCCGCCGTCTTGCTGGTGCTAGTGGTGGCGTAGTTGCAAGTGCCGCAGCCCACGGGCCAGTCCGCATCTGGCAATCAGTGGGCGTGGGAAGCTCAGCGTCATTCACGGCTCTTACTGGTGAGTTGAGTTGCTTACTTACACCACATGAGCTGCTTACCATCAAACCACGATGACGACAACCTTAGTACACGCCTGGACGACTACGGGCAGTGGTAGCAAATCGCCAGCAAGTGGATGGCTACATGACGACAACATCCGTCGGTGCCCCATCAACGAACGATCGGTCGACCACGGCGTTTAACGACTCGGAGGTGACGACACAATGACGATGGCGAGGCAGGTCGACACGACAACGACGACAGCTACGATAACGACGATAACGACCACGGTCCACGGCCACCAACAATGACCACGGTCCACGACCACCGACAACAACAACGACGGCAGCGGTGGCGACACGGCAACGACACTCGTACGCGATGGCGGCAGGGGGGAGCGATGGTGCGGTGGGCGATGTAATCTTTATAGCTAGTCTACTTGTACATTGTTCATAGTTAGTAGTGCCTACTAGGCTAGTATTTTATAGGTGGGATATTATAGAGTACTCGTTTGACACGAGTACTCGTGCAGCTTGCCGCGAGTACTCGCAACTCAGACAGGTACTCGCCACGAGTCCGAGTCAAGTACGAATCTCGGTTTTGAGAAATCAGCGAGTACTCGTGCCCACGAGTACTCGTACCAACGAGTACGAGTCGAGTACAAGTGGCTCTTCGGGAATTTCCAATGAGTACTCATACTCATGAGTATAACTTGTTGACATCTCTAACCCCACCTATCGGACTTCAACAAGGAGACGATCTCCACGGATACCGAGGACTAGCAGGAGAGTTATTCCCACATCCCTCGTTCTACCCACAGAGCCGAGTCAATCGCCTCTTCTACCCTTTCGCCAGATTCGCCACACCCCGAGAGGCCTAAGTCAGGCAAACGTCCGTGGTAGACGTTACATTCAGCACTGGAGTAACATGCAACAGGACAACTGGGCGGAAGCACTCCCAGTAGCACAATTCGTGCACAACTCATGGCCGAACGCCACAACTAAACACACCCCATTCTCGCTGATCATGGGATGGGAACCACGCACCACATGGGCATCAAAACCCACATCAACTCCGTCCATTGATCAACAACTGGAAGAGATGGGTGATAGATGCCAACACATGCAAGATTGCATCAAGCATGTGCAAGAGCTTATGGCAAAGAGGGGAAAGACGCGCTTCATACCTTATATGGAAGGTGCTCAAGTATGGTTGGAGGGGATGAACCTCCAGACCTTTTACCCTACCGCAAAGCTCACCCCAAAACGCCACGGACCATTCTGAATCAAGAAGGTCTTATCGGCGGTCTCCTACAAACTAGACCTTCTGAAGATGTGGAAGATACACCCCGTGTTCCATGCGAACCTCCTCACACCGTATAAGGAGACGGAACTCCATGGAGCTAACTTCATGTGACCCCCACCTGACCTGATCGAAGGAGAAGAAGAGTTCGAAGTGGAGTGCGTGTTACAATCTCGCCTTCATGGCCAAGGGCGCAAACTTCAATTCCTGATCCAGTGGAAGGGATTTCCCATGAGTGACAGCTCGTGGGAACCACTCGATAATGTTCGCCATGCACCTGACCTAATCGCCGAGTTTTACCAGCAAAATCCTACCACTGAAGGGGCTGGATGAAAGATATAAAAGGATGCACCCCCTTCACCCATTCTCGTTGTCCATGATCATCCCAGGAAACCTCATGTCTGATACACCCATCATCACCACTGTGCCCGCACGCCCCCTGTCTCAGATTATTCTTGACAACCTAATGGTGCCGTCCCAAGAAGCTGGTGTCCCGTCATGGGAGACAACGCTTACACCCCCTACTCGCGCATCATCACTCCGGAACCTCTGCCGGAATTTACACTTGACCCTGCTACCTCGCTGCCTACTATCACTGAACCGGCCAAGTCACCGGAATCCCCTGAGTCATCATCTCCACCCCCACTGAGTACACTCCACCAACCCAACCTCCCGCTCCCCCCGTTCCCACCGGGCATTGACCATGTATTCACACCCCATCCCACTGTTGAACTTGCCATCCCCAAACCTCGCTATGCCCTCCTCGATGACGAGGATGAGGACAAGTCGGGGGAACCTGGGATCCCCTACTTCCTCAATGACCCCACTTCCCCACGTTACCACCCACTGATGATTGGTGAGCCAGGGCACAAAGAGATAGCGCAGTACATCTACTACCGCAAGGACTACCAGGAAGTGGTAGGGACTATGGGCAAGGGGGAGCCTTGCTACGTCACATCAGTCTATCTGCGCACCGTCCAAGCTAACCAACTACCGCAACATGTCACGGACCAGCAGGTGGACCTATTCCACCCTCATGACCCTCACCGCCTTGTAATTGACGAGGTTATTTCTTCCCTCCACTACCCCGTGCTCCACGTGGACGTCTCCTGGCTGTGTACCTGTCTCGAGGCACGAGATGCGCTCAAGGTGCGCCGGGACGACCTCCGCCGGCTAGAAGCAGAAGCAACTAAGGACCAATTCCACCTCAACATGAATATGTTGAGTGTACGGAAGAGGTTGCAGTACGCCCAAATCATCCCCCTCATCAGCAACAGATATGTGGAGCTGATGACCAAACCCACTCGCCCCCGTCACTCATCTGAGCTCCGCACCAATAGCGTGGACAAGATGCCACTACCACCGCACGCTGGAGGACCTAGCAAGATGCTGCGCCTTCAAGGGGAAGGCAGCACGCATCGTCGCAGGTGCTACGAGTGTCAGTCGAAGGACCACCTCATACGAGATTGCCCCGAGCGAGGACGGTGGGACGCGTGCCAGTGGTGCAGCAGTCTCGCTCATCGTGTGGACATCTGCCTTATATGGTGACTGTCCCCGATGTCCGCCTGGTACGAGAACCCCATGCCACGCACCTGCTGGTGTGGGAAGTGCCTCGACTGGAAGGCAACGCACGATGAGATTGACTGCCCGCAGTACGAGGGTTGCCGTAAGTGTGGCCGAAGGGGGCGCCACATGTTTTTACGTTCCCACACTTGCCCCCGCTCTCCCTCTCCTGACCCTGCTACTGTTATTCCCGAAGAGGACTGTTACTACACTAGCGACTAGTCGAAGTCGTGGCAACTTCGAGTCTGACAGGGGGGTAATGTTACGACTGTCCCTCGTTATTTCCATTTCTTTTGCGTCTTGTGACTCGCATTCAGAGTCTGACTTCCATTGTACTTTTACAATCTAATCCGCTTCGATCCGTGCCTCGGCTCTTATCTCGCACCTAGCGCATGACTGTTACGACACCCCATGGCACGACTTCCAGAACCTGCTGACGACTTCTGATTCACACGTTGTCCCGCGGGATTCCCTTGTTCCTGATTCATAGTTTCCCTTTGTTAGCTCTCTAGGACCCAGATCCTAGGATCGCACCATATGTTTGTCATTGACAAACATCGTGTACTAGTATATAAGTCCCATGCTACCTAGCTTGTATGGTAGACTTGACTTCTTGTGTAATACCACACCACTGTCGCCTCTCACGATCTGAACCTTTGAGTTGCACATTCTCTTGACTCCCCCATTCACTCGCCTTTGCGCTTGAGCCTATCCCTGCTATTACCCTTGTGTCCACAGAGGCCAAGTGGTACTTGTTCACCATCGAACTAAGTCGTAACTGACTTACTCCTGTCCCGTTACCATCTGTGACTTAACTGAAGTACATGTCGTACTTAACACCCCTGTGGTGGCATTACACCGTTGGTTGATTGGTGCGGAGGTGTCTTCCTTCCAGCCATACCTGATCGCCTTCCCTGTACTTCAGTGTATCTCAGTGTTTGACCCATAGTGATTGTGCCTTTTTGATTAAGTTCTGGGCTTCTTTCCATGCTTCTCAGAACTGTTGGAGTCGCATGATTACTTGTGGTATGGGTGAAGGCTTATCCATCCAATCAGCACATGGGTCATATCCCATCATGAGCGAAAAGGGTGACTTCCTTGTTGCCTCATGGGGCCAGCTATTGTGCACGAATTCTGCCATGGGAAGGAAGTGCGCCCAGTTATCTTGGCGCTCGTTGGCCCAGAACCTAAGATACTGTTCTAGGCTTCTAGCCATTGATTGGTTCTTTCCGATTGTCCATTGGTTCTAGGATGATACGCTGTGGAAATGTTCTGATAGATTCCTAGGATGCGGCATAACTCACGGGTGAATTTGGATGCAAAGCGTGGGTCCCAGTCGCTAATGATTTTCGCCGGTAACCCGAATCTCCGAAATACATGAGTCACATACAGGGCAGCAGTTTCTTCCACTGTGATTTCCTTGATACAGGGTATGAATATTGATGCTTTGGTGCAGTTGTGATCTGTTACCATAAGTATGGAGTTGTATCCTTGAGATGCAGGTAGTTTAGTGATGAAGTCAAGAGCAATAACTTCGAAGGGCTTAGCATCTGGGATTGGTGTAATCGGTACCAGAGGCGCTCAAGTAGGGCAGTTGTTGACTTTGTGGCATTGGCATTCAGCACATCCTTTCACATATTCCATAATGTGTTCCAACATGCGTGGCCACCAATAGTGTCGTTCAATAATTTGGAACGTTCGTTTGATTCCAGGGTGTCCGTACGTAGGTGGGTCGTGGTGGTTACCTATGATTTTGCGTAGGATGACTGCGTCTCCAGTTACGACTCATGCTCCATGCTTGTACCAGGTTCCATCAAACTTTTTGAGTTGGTGAGCGTCGACCCAGGGGAGTATTTGGCTTTCATCTTGTCTGTGGTCTTCAGGTACTTGTGTGACCATGGCGCGTGCGAACACCTTGTCCAGGAGTACAATGACTCCCTCGTTGTCCTTGTCTCCACGGTTGTAGTCTGGTCATCTGGATAGTGCGTCAGCTCGACCATTGTTGGTTCCTTTGATGTGGTGGATCTCAAAGTTGTATTCCATTAGTTCAAGTACTTCCCTTGCTACGCATTGACTTATCTTCTGTGCCAACCTCCAGTGCATGAGGTTAAGGTGGTCCAAAAAGATTTTGATCTTGTGAGGTGACCCGGCCAGTAGCGATCTCCAGTGTTGGAGGGCTTTGACTATTGCAAGAAGTTCCAGATCGTAGATATCATAGTTGCGCTCCGCTTCATTCAGTGTGGCCAAGTAGTAGCCTATGGGATGGCGCTTGCCGTCAGCATCTGTAATTGCAGTAGGTGTTCAGAGCTGTTCGGAGCTGTTCAAGGACACTCTGAACAGCTCTGAACACTCTGAACACCTAATTGCATTTACAGATGCACTCTTTTTCTGAAGGAGTACTGCTCCCACCATGAAGCCTGACACGTCCACTTCAAGTTTGAATTGATCAGTGAGACATCAGTAGGTTGACATGCTACTGCCAGGGATTTCCCAACTTTCTGCTTGTGCACCAGCAGGAAACCAGTGCAAGTTAGACAAGTTGGCAAGTTGAACATAGAGATATTCCAAAATATTTTGAATATCTTTTTATTATTAGAATAAAACAATAGATGAATTATTTAAGTTTTAATTACTCTGTATTGGAATATTCCAAAATCATTGTAATTATAATAATGCCCATTTTTGCAGTGATTGTGGTCCTTTTCCGAAATTCCAGACATACAGTCACAAAATTAAAATCAAAAAAAGAAAACTTCATTGTTCACACACAAGATATAAAAATAAATTCATTTATTGCATAATAAAATATGTACCGTGTAACATCTACCACGGACGTTTGCCTGACTTAGGCTTCTCAGGGTGTGGCGAATCTGACGAAAGGGTAGAAGAGGCGATTGACTCTGCTCTGCGGGTAGAACGAGGGATGCGGGAATAACTCTCCTCCTAGTCCTCTGTATCCGTGGAGATCGTCTCCTTGTTGAAGTCCGATAGGCGGAGTGCTTGATAGTTTGAGTTCGTCCCACGAGTCGTGATCAATGGTGTATAAGACGCAATAGGGGGATGCCACGCATTCATTGAGATATAGGAAGACTCGGTGACAGATAGCGTCGAGGGGATAGTCCACTATCCACGGAGGGAACGTTGGGATAAGTCACAGGGGACCCCTTGGTCTCGGGGGTATGCTGGACGACTCACTTAAAGGGGGAGATCCCTATAGAATGAAGAACTGATGGTGGTATTGGAAGAAGACCAAGATACCGTCCTTGGTCTTCGCAGCTCTCTACTTATACAGTTACGCGCGGGCTTTCAAGCGCTGCTCCAATCCGTACTAGCCAATAGCGTAAGTACCGTGAACCCTAGTACAGCTATCCTAGTGTGAGTCATGATCCGATCCGCTTATCATACACAATCACATGTGCTGGAGCTTACCCGGCTGACTGATCCTACAAGTCCATGACAATATACTGCTGACGTGGTGTCATACCCATCCGTCAGTGTCCACTTCCGGTCCGAACGTAACATCACCCCCTTTTCAGGATCGGGCCCCAGACCGACCACGCTCCAAGACTTCCCTTATCGTTGCGATCCTCTGTCCTTCCTCCACTCCAGGGCGGTAAGAGTCCCTCTCGTCTTCGATACACTTGATAGCGTTCGCGCGTTCGAGGCGCAATATGCACTGTTGTCGGGTGATGCCGATCCTCTCGAGCTCCTCCACCTTCTTGCACAGTTCCTCCTCCTTGGCTGCGTACCCCGCTTGGAGACATTGGTAGCGGTGTATCTCCGCTGTCACCGAGAGGTCTTTCATGCCCAGGAGGGCGGCGTCGACGGACTCGCGGTAGCTGCTGTCTTGATCTAGGAAGATCAAGTCGTCGTCGGTGTAGGGTGTGGGGCTTGGATGGTCGTAGTCGGGCGCGGCATGTACGGATTTCCCGTACTGCTGGTCGCTGCCCTGTCGGTAGGCAAGGACGAAGGGGTCCGCCGTAAAGACGAGCTGCGTATAGCAAGCTGGGTGCAACCTCCCCTGAGCGTCGCGTATCTGGAAAGGGATGTAATGGACTCCCCTGTTGTGTTGGTACCCGTGGGGTGGCGGAGTTTCCACCCGAGATCGGGAAACTGGACTGTGTTCCTCTGCCTGATATTGGCGGAGCGTGGGTCGAGCATTCTTCGGAGCACGCATTGGTTTCCCGTCAGTGGTGCATACCGGCGGGGTTTTGTCGTGAGTAATGGTGAGGTGATTCCCATATGTGATGTGGCAGTTGAGAGGACAATGCTCCTCCGACAGGTACCAGTCGTACTCTCAATCCTCTTGTACCGTAGTCTGGTCTTGACGGGATGGAGGTCGCGTCGGGATGTGACCTTGCACCGAAGGGGACCGTGAATGTACGGCTGTAGGGCTTGGTGAAGGAAGAAGGGATGGTATGGGGGAAGAGGGACGACTTCCTGCTGGTTGAAGGGGCTGGGGAATCGACATGGGTGATAGTGCTGGGGCGTTCTGTACGATGAGGGTTGGCTGGACTGAGATGGGGAGCAGGTCGTCGAGGACATAGTGAACTTGGACTGGGGATTGGGACATGAGTGTGGGGAATAGAGAGGGAAGGAGATAGGGACGTCTCTTGGGTTTTCCCTGTGTTTATATGCACTTCCCTAGCGGGGTTCAAATGTTTGAACTCCCTTATCGCTTCATCAGTGAAGACGTCATCCTTCAAGACCCATTGATTATCGGAGTCCAGGTATCCATGCCACTTTACCAAATATTGCAGTTTCTTGGTTCTGCTGAATCGCCGAGAGTCTAGAATCTTTTCGACTTCGTATTCTTCTTCTCCTCCTACCAATTCTGGTGGTGGGCGCTGATAGTTGGGGCCGTGTGTGGGAGTTTCTTTGTACAGTGTCAGAAGGTCTGTATGGAACACGGGGTGGATGCTCCACTGCGTGGGAAGTTCTAGGCGATAGTTGACTGCGGACATCACCTGAGTGATCCTAAACAGGCCATGTCTCCTGGGCGCAAGCTTGGTGGTTGGTTGGTTGGTGCGTAGGTGGCGCCCTTCTAGCCATACTAAGTCCCCAATTTGGTACTTGGGTGTATCTTTGTGTTTGATCCACCCCTGCTGCGCTTTGATCATCAGTTCTTGGGCACGCGTTCTAGCCTCTCTGAACTGTTTCAGGCGTAGTGCTACTTGAGGGATCGGTGAGGGGTGGTCCGTCCAATCGGCTCGCGGGTTGTATCCCATAAGGAGGTTGAAGGGGGATTCCTTTGTCGCTTTGTTGGGCCAGTTATTGTGTGTGAATTTGGCCATTGGGAGGTATCTGGTCCAGTCATCCTGTTGTTCGTTGACCCAGAACCTGAGGTATTGTTCCAGCCATTGGTTGGTGCATTCTGACTGGCCGTCCGTGCGAGGGTGGTAGGCCGTGGAGATATTCTGTTCGATGCCCAATATCTTGCATAGTTCTCTTACGAACTTGGAGGCGAATCGGGGATCTCGGTCACTGATGATACGCGACGGTAGTCCGAATCTGGTGAACACGTGTTTTACGTACAGGGCTGCGGTTCCTTCCGCCGTGATTTCTTCCAGGCATGGGATGAATATGGCTGCTTTGGAGCAATCGTGGTCCGTGACAGTCAGTATCGAGTCACATCCTTCCGATTGTGGTAATTTGGTGATGAAATCGAGCGCTATGGTTTGAAATGGGGTTGCTTCCGGTTTAGGGAATATTGGTTGTAGAGGGGCTCGCGTGGGTCGGTTGTTAACCTTGATTCTCTGACAGTTGGCGCATCCTTTGATGTAATCCTGGGTTTCTTGCCATAGGCCCGGCCACCAGTAGTATCATTCCACCATTTTGATTGTTCGATTGATCCCTGGGTGTCCATGTACCGGTGGGTCATGGTGTACTTGAATGATGCGCTGTCGTTTGTGCAGGTCTCCCGTTACCACGCGTCTTCCATCTTTGTACCACGTCCCTTCGATTCTTTTGAGTCTGTGCGGGTCTACCCATTTCTTGATCGTCTGTTCCTCCTGGGTGTATACCGGGTACGTTGTTCCCATTTCTAGGATGTCGATCGTTGATCCTGTACGAGTGGGGTTTTCTGTGGTGTTGATGACATTTGCTCGAACAAAGATGTGGTCTGGTAGCACCGTGACATGTTCATTGTCGTTTTCTCCTTGGTCGTAGTCCGGTCGTCATGATAGGGCATCTGCTCGTCCATTTGCTGTGCCTTTGATGTGGTGAATCTCGACGTCGTATTCTGACAGTTCCAGTACTTCCCTTGCTACTTGTCTGCTAATCTTCTGTGGGGATCTCCAGTATAGCAAGTTCATATGGTCGGAGAAGACTTTGATCTTGTGTGGTGAGCCAGCAAGGTATTGTCGCCAGTTGCGTAGGGCTTTCACAATTGCGAGGAGTTCCAGGTCGTAGATGTCATAGTTTCTTTTGGCTGCGTTTAGGGTGTTTGAGTAGAATACGATGGGGTGTCATTTGTTGTTCGCATCTCGTTGGAGGAGTACTGCTCCTACTGCATAGCCTGAGGCGTCTACTTCCATCTCGAATTGTTTGTCTAGTTCGGGATGTTTAAGCACCGGTTCACTTGTTACCAGGTTTTTAAGTTTGTTGAACGCTTGCTGTTGTTCTGTTCCCCATTGCCATTCCATGTCTTTTCAGGTCAGCTTGTTGAGCGGTCGTGCATGCGTGGCAAAATTTCTGATGAAGGCACGGTAAAAGTTACAGAATCCGAGAAATGATCGTACTTGCTTGACGGTCTTTGGAATCGGCCAGTCTTTGATGCCTGAAATTTTTACGGGGTCCATGCGGATCACCCCCTTTTCAATGATTACCCCCAGGTAATCGAGAGACGAGGAGTGAAAGGTGCATTTTTCCGGTTTCAGGTATAAGTTGTGTTGTTCCAGTAGGTCCAGTATGTCGTGCACTGCTTCTGTGTGAGCTTGCTCTGTTGACGCCGTTGCCACTCCTATGTCGTCCATGTATACGCGAATTATGGTCCCTTTTGTTTCGTGGTATTTGATGAGGGGTTTGAATATATGGTTCATCATCGTTTGGAATGTGGATGGGGAGTTGGTCATTCCGAAGTACATCACCAGTGGTTCGAAGAATCCGTGTTTGGTTTTGAATGCCGCTTTTCCCTGGTCTCTGTCTTTGATCAGTATGTTATTATACCCCCATTGTACGTCGAACTTGGAAAATATCCATCCGCCGCTTAGATCTGCGATCAGTTCAGGGATTAGGGGGAGTGGGTATTGGTTGCGTATGGTCCATTTGTTCAGGGTTCGGTAGTCCTGTACTGGGCGTAGTTTTCCGTCCTTCTTTTTGACAAAGAAGAATGGTGATGCGTACGGGGATTTAGAAGGTCGTATGTATCCTTTTGCCAGTTGTTCGTCTAGGAATTCCTTTAGTGCCTTGTCCTCTGCCTGGTTTACCGGGTATATTTTGCAGTCGATCGTGTCCGGTGCGTCAGGTTTGAGTTCTATGGTGTGGTCCCACGGTCGGGAAGGGGGGAATCTGTGGGATTCCTCTTCGCTGAATACTTTCGCATGTCTTTGGTATTCCGCTGGTATTTCCTTTTTCTCCATGTATTGTTGTGCCGATATTGCCATTTCTGTTGCTGTGGTTCGTAGGTGTATGGGGAGTGACTCCTCCTCCAGTTCTTGATATATCTGGCTAGCAGCGTTATCTGTGTACTGGGTGATGAGTCGTCGTATTTCTGTTAGGTTTATACGTCGGGGGTTTGTTGTTCGTAGGATGATAGGGTATTGTTTGGTGTCTAGAGTTGCCGTTGCCCATTGGATCCTGGGTTGGAATGTGGCTAGCCAGGGGTATCCGAGTATAAGATCTTCTCCTCCTACGTTGGTTACTAGAAACCTGATGTCCTTTTGTTTGCCGTCAGTTTGGATGTTCAGGTCTATGTAGTGAGTGATTTTCCCCCCTTTGTTGTGTGTTCTGTCTATATTCCAGATATTTCGGGGGCGCTCTAGTTCTTTGGTGCCTAGGTGCATTCGTTTGATGAAGTCCGGGTGTATGAAGTTGTTGGTTGCTCCGGAGTCGACTAGTGCTTTTCTTTCGGCCGTAATGTAGCTCGTGCGGATCAAAACTGGAACATGCATAGATCAATAGCGCGTTATGAACGACGAGTTACAATTGACTGCCCTCACCCAGGCTGTTGGGTTCAGGCGTCCTGAAAATCCTGGTTTCCTGCCATATTTCTGGCGAACATCTCCCTTCCTTCCTCTTCTAAGTTCGCGATTCTGCCCATTATGTCCTCCACTCATTGTTGGGAAGTGATACCGCTGTTTACTTGTGCGGTTTCGTCGAGGTTGATGAGTGGTTCCCCTGCAACGCTCTGTGGAGCGGAGGGTACTTCCTCGATATAAGCAGTTCTTCCTTGGAGTGTTCCGCGGTTGACGTGGCTGTGTGCATTCTCGTGAGAAGTGACCTTTCTGGTTGCAGTTATAGCAGGTGACGTCCCTGCTGTTGAATATTCCTTGTCCTCCCCACCCCCTGCTCAGGAATCCTCCTTGAGGTGCGAATGGCGGTTGCCCCTGAGTGTAGTCCCTCCATTCCTGAGGATTGTTAGGGTTTGCTTCTTCGGATCCTGTGACTCTGGCGCGGATTCTTCCTGGGGTAGTATCCATTGCGTCCAGGTGGTTGTGATATTGCTGCCACCCTTGTTGTCTGGTTGGGGGTTGGAAGCGTGCGGGTTGCCCTTGTCTAGGTCGCGTGTTGCTTTGTGGTTGTTGTCTTCCAAAGCCATCCGTTGTAAGGCCAGCATTCCGGCTGAGCTCGAAACCGCCTATTTTCATATTGCCTTGGCCACGCGTCCTTTCTCGGTGTTTCCCTTCTCTTTTAGGTTTCCCTTTCTATTCCCCTTTTACCTTAGCTCAGTAGCTACAGGTTCCTCGGTATATAATCTTTTACTCTGTGCTGAATATACTCAGCGCTCGGTCGCCCCCCTTTTCCTCTCTCTTAGAGTCTTAGTGTGAATATCCCGGAAGTTAGGCCCAAACGCGGGCACTCGAAGGACATTCTCGCTATCTCTTATTCTTCCCCTCTTTGGCTGCTTTCCTCTAAACTGTTCCTCCACCCTCTGCCCACGTTTACTCACGCACGCGCTTTCGAGCACGTTCACCGTTCTGGCTTTCATGTGGATGTAACACTTCTGTTGTTCAATGGCTGTGGTTTTCCACTGTTGGTAGGTGTGGGGGCTGTGGAACTGGTATGCGTTTCGGTAGAGGTCTAGCGGTAGTCCTCTGGTGAATTTGTCCAGGACTAGGGGTTTGTCTAGACGGTAGTCAGCCTGTCGAACTAGTTTTTCGAATTTAGTGACATAGCCATCTATGTCAGTTCCTGTCATTCTGAACCCTTTATCCAGCTCCAGTCTGGCTCGTTCCTGCTCCATGTTGTCGCGGAACTGTTGCTTGAAGGCAAGTTCTACTCCTGCCCATAGCCATGTATCGTATCGGTCGATGTGCCCGTCGAGCCATTTCTGGGTCTCTGTGGTCCATTCGTCGACTAGTGGTCCTTGGATGTAGGTGAGGAACATCATTGCTTTGACATAGGGGATTTGTAGGCTTCGGTTTGCGAAGTTGACTCCTACATATCGTTTCCACTGTGTGAGAAATGCTTCTGCTTTGTCGCGATCTCCTGTGAACACCATTGGTTCTTTTCCTATGAATTTGTCGGTGGTCACGTTATTGGGAACCTGGGCGGTGTTGATGGGTTGTCCTCCGTCGCCTCCTCCTCCTCCTCCGTCTTCTGGGTCTCCTCCCGGAGGTCCCTGATCTTCTGGTTCTTTGAACAGTGCTGTCCTAGCTTGGGTCTCCTGGGTGATCGTTTGAGACATGTTGGTGGGGATGGACTTAGCGATTTCCTCTAGGGTGGTTTCTTCTATCTTGTCTTTGATGATCCGAATTTCTTCGGGGTTGCTTGCGAGTGAGGGGGACGGTGCTGGGGTCTTGGGTGTGGGAGATCGGGCTGGTTCTTCTTCTTGTCCGTCGATTACGCCCCACTGGTCTCTGGTTACTACGTTGTTGACTGTGATGTCGAGGTTGAGACTGGAGGTTGCGGGTCGTATTATTTGGTATTTATTGTGAAGGTCGTCCCACTTGATTTCGGTCCAACAGGTGTTATCGAAGTTGAACTCTACTGGTATGATCTGCTGCTGGTTCTGTCGGTTATAGTAATATGTCACGTAGCCTGGGTCTTCCGCGTCGTCTTTCCAAAATGTGGATTGTAGGTATCTTTTGGGTACGTTCCGTTCTCCTCTTCTATCGATGAAATAGGGTCTGAATGGCACCCAGTAGTCCTTGGTTACTTTGAGATTAGCCACGATGGGATCTTGGTCTTAATGTAACGTCTACCATGGACGTTTGCCTGACTTAGGCTTCTTGGGGTGTGGCGAATCTGACGAAAGGGTAGAAGAGGCGATTGACTCTGCTCTGCGGGTAGAACGAGGGATGCGGGAATAACTCTCCTCCTAGTCCTCTGTATCCGTGGAGATCATCTCCTTGTTGAAGTCCGATAGGCGGAGTGCTTGATAGTTTGAGTTCGTCCCACGAGTCGTGATCGATGGTGTATAAGACGCAATAGGGGGACACCACGCGTTCGTTGAGATATAGGAAGACTCGGTGACAGATAGCGTCGAGGGGATAGTCCACTATCCACGGAGGGAACGTTGGGATAAGTCACAGGGGACCCCTTGGTCTCTGGGGTATGCTGGACGACTCACTTAAAGGGGGAGATCCCTATAGAACGAAGAACTGATGGTGGTATTGGAAGAAGACCAAGATACCGTCCTTGGTCTTCGCAGCTCTCTACTTATACAGTTACGCGCGGGCTTTCAAGCGCTGCTCCAATCCGTACTAGCCAATAGCGTAAGTACCGTGAACCCTAGTACAGCTATCCTAGTGTGAGTCATGATCCGATCCGCTTATCGTACACAATCACATGTGCCGGAGCTTACCCGGCTGACTGATCCTACAAGTCCATGACAATATACTGCTGACGTGGTGTCATACCCATCCGTCAGTGTCCACTTCCGGTCCGAACGTAACATACCGCCCATCTAAATTAGCTCGCAACTGTCCCCACCGCTGTCATTGCTGTTGTTGGCGGTGGCACGGTGTTTTGCAGGGTGTTGTCATGACATTATGCGGGCGGGTGGGCCTTGTGTGTGGTGAAGCGGCACAGTTGAGGTGCAAGGGGTTGGAGTGGCGGTCACAATGTTGGAGCCGCAGTGTGGCTTCGTGTTGCAGTGGTGTCAGTCGTGGCAGATTTGCAGTCCCGATGACTTGCGCATCGTGTTGGCAGGGCTTGTGCACAGCAGGCCGCGATGGGTGGTTGTGGCAGCTTGCCGTGGTGTCGTGGAGATTTGCGGTCATTGGCGGGGCTTGTGCATGATGGATCGGGGTGGTGATCACGGCGCCGGGCTTGAACATGGTAAGCCGGCGTGGATGTTGGTGTTGGTGTCGGTATTGGTGTTGGTGTCGGGGCCCATGCGGCAGATGACCAAAGTCACGATCCTGCGACGGTTCGAGGTGAAGAGAGAACAGAAAAAAGAAAAAAGAAAAAAACTTAACGAGGCGGTGCGTGTGGTGTTGGTGGGGCCTATGCGCGGCGGGTCAGGGTGGTGGTGGGGTGCTGTGTTGGAGTCCCGAGAAATCGGAGTGGTGATCACAGCGCCAGACTTGAGCGTGGTGAGCCGGCGTGGACGACGGTTTTGGTGTCGGTGTTGGATCCCATGCGGCAGATGACCGAAGTCACGATCCTGCAACGGTTCGAGGTGAAGAGAGAACAGAAAAAAGGAAAAAGGAAAAAAACTCAACGAGGCAGTGATGGCGATGTCGGTGCAGGGCGAAAGTGCCTGCATGCACGAGAGGACAGTATGACGCCGTCATCCTGCAACAGTTCAGGGTGGAGCGGAAGAAAGAAAAAAAAACTTACTTAGCTAGTATGACGAGGCATGTTCCTTTTGCGTAAGCCGTGGAGGTGGTCCGCATGCAACGACACAGGTGAGGGCAGGGGTGAGGGCTGCAGTTGAGGCCATGGTGGTTAGGTGAGCAGCGGAGTGGCGACGAGGGTGGTGGGCGGCGTGGAGTGTGATTGTGTAATGGTATGTGGCGATACGTGGTACTACTGTACTGTACGTTGACTTGGAAAAAAATGTAACGAGCGAAGCTTATATAATTCATGGCGTGGGTGTCCTGCACCCATCTGACGTGACGTGTCGACGCGTGAACCACCCCCTCACTGTTTCCACTACTGTACCACCATCTTTTTGACCTCTCATGGGTTTTCTTTCTTTCTTTTCTTCTTTAACAGATCCTTTCAAGACCTATCCACATGCTGCTGTTGCATGTGGACCCAAGGCCTACACAAAATGCATGACCATGACTGTCTGCGGTGCAAAAAAGATATGTTTTTTTTTGTGATTCATTCTGTTTTTCCTCACTCACCTCTGCTGCAGCTGGACCCTCAAACCCCCCTCCCCTCTCCAATATGCAAGAATCGTCTCGTGTCACCAACACGCTCTAGTTAAGCTTTTTTCTTTTTTTTTTTTTCTTTCTTCACTTGCTCATCGCCCAACCACCGTCACTCCAACCATGCCATTTCACCATGCCAGCCTGCCGCTCACAAGCCCTGCCACGATGCGTAACACGACAAGCGCCAATACGTCACATCATGACCCAGTCCCCACCATCCCACCCCGTCACTGCCACCTCCAACCACGCCACCTTACCACAACGCAGACAGCCGTGCACTACCATCCACCCCACACAGACACCATTCCAACACGCCATGCAAGATCCTGTGACCACCAACCCATTGTGACGCCACCTCAACATGGCACGCATGGTCCGCCACGACACCAACTCGCTGCACACAAACCTCCACCATGCCACATCATGCCCTGGCCCGCGACCACGACTCTGTCCGCCACGTCGCACCTTTCCTACAGTAGTATTAGTCATGTATTTATTTATTACTATTAATATATTGTTTTTATGCATTAATATGGCAAATTTGGTAACTGATCTGGTGTGACAACTAACATGACTAATATATAGTATGACTAATATAAGATTTGATTAATGTATGGTATCACTAACACTTGGACTTGTATGACTTTCTGAACTTGTGCTGCTCGCTGGTCATTGCTCATAAGAAGCTTGTGAAGAATTAGACATGGCTTGTGGACTGGTCAACTTGCCAACTTGTGGGGGTTGTACAAGGTTGTACAAGGTGTCACAACCTTGTACAACCCATAACAAGCAGCCTGTCAAAATACTGATGGCCAACTAGGATGTGCGAGTACTGGTTCCTGTGTTACGAGGGTTTTGAGGGTTTGGAAGGCTTTCTCCTTGTCTGTTCCCCATTGCCAGTCTACGTCCTTGTGGGTGAGTTTGTTGAGGGCTCATGCATGTGTGGCAAAACCGCGAATGAATAGTCGGTAAAAATTGCAGAAGCCCAGAAACGAGCGGACATCTTTAACCTTTGTGGGGCGTGGCCAGTCTTTAATGCCTGAAAATTTTACCGGGTCCATACGTGTTACCCCCTTTTCAAGGATTACCCCCAGGTAATCCATTCGCGGTTGATGGAAGAGGCATTTCTCTGGTTTGAAGTAAAGGTTGTGGTCCATCGCGACCTGAAGTATGTCGCAGACTGTGTTGATGTGGGCTTGTAGGCCGGCATTTTTGTGGGTGGCGATGCTGATGTCGTCCATGTAGACCCGTATGATTGTACCCATACGCTCGTGCATTGTGATGGTGTCACCCAGGATGTCATTCATCATTGTTTGGAAGGTTGCCGGTGAGTTAGTGAGTCCGAAATACATAACAAGTGTTGGAACGTGATAAGTACGTAAGGGCTTATCTATAGCAGTTACGACATTACCGAAGTACGGTTACCTATTACGGTAGTTAGGATACGTACTACGATGGGCGCAATACGCCCACTGAGTGAGAGAAGCCCTATGCCTATCTCGAAGTGGAAGTTTACATCAGGCGTGTGTAAAAACGCGATATTGTGGACAGTGATACTCATCACTTTTACACATTTGGACAGGGTAGGACCATAGAGCATAAATACCCTCCTATGTAGAGGGAGGCGAATACAGACACTATTCACTCTCATTCCCACTTGCGCATACACTCCACTCTACAGTCCCTCTCCTACTAAAAGGTGAGAACTCCGTACCTGTTAGCTGCGTGCTATGCTGCGCAACAGGTTATGGGCCCTGGTACAGGGTTTGCCGTCGCACTCTTTGACAGAGTTGCGCTGTCATCACCGTCCACCACAATGACGCCTTTGAAAAGAGGCTCTTGTGCGGTTGCAGGACACTAGACGGACAGAGGCACCCTGGTTCATGCCAACCCAGTATTCGTACTCTTGAGGAGTACATAGACTTGGCCTATCGCCTAACTAAACAAGGCGCTACTGCGGCTCTAATGAAAATTGGAGTGTCGAGTAGCATAACCTTGGGGTGACATCGAGCAGGATAGTCGGGCGTTGGGCACTAGATATTCTAGTGCTCACATGGGTGTTGCCCATTAGTCCGAAACAGCCTAGTACTGGCTGAAGTCGCGTCGATGTATGGCAGTAATTGCTGTGCCGGTGTTGGCTTTCTTTTTGACTCACTCAGTATTGTTATTATTATAACGCAATGCTGACGTTCTCAAAAGCCAACAGATCTACCATGTCCTCTCAACTCACTCAACTTGTCCCCGTCTTTGACGGTTCTAACTGGCCCACTTGGTCTCAACAGATGACCGCGTTTTTTATGTCCCAAGGGCTGTGGGGCTTTGTTGCTGGAACTATCGTCCAACCACCTGCTGCAGACGTAGCAGATCGCGCAGCGTGGAACAGGAACGATGAGATGGCCAGGGGTAATCTTACCCTTCGCCTTTCCCCTGCTGTTCAGCAGGCAGTCACTGGAGCTACCTCATTGGCGCTCTGGACTTCGGTGAAAGACCGGTATGGTGCGGTATCTATGCCCCGCATCTACAAAGATTTCAAGGAAGCCATCTCGGTTCGTTTCAATACGAACCAGCACCCTGCTCCCCAGTTCGAAAAGATGGCTGCGGCCTTCTCCCGTCTTGGGAACATCAACGTCAGCACTGGTGCTGCCGCCACTACCCTTGCTATCATGCCTCAGCTGCAGGCTCTTATTGCCATGTCCGCTCTGCCCCAGAAATGGGAGCACCTTATTCCCATTATGTGCAACAATCTTCCTATCGCTGATCTCAAACTCGAGACTGTATCGGCTTGTGTCGAAAGTCAGTTTGAGACTGAGGCTAACCGCGGACAGCATAAGGCCGCTCATAACGCACAAAAGCTTTCTGCCGTTAAGCGGAAGCGCGTGGACCCTCGCTTCTCAAAGCAAGGTTCGCAGCAGCAGCAGCAGAGCGCTCCTGGCCCGTCCAATCAGCAGCAGCCGTTTAGGCAGCGCGGTGGACGTGGCTCTGGGAAGGGCAAAGGCAAGGGAAAAGGCAAGCAGCCTGTACGTGCTCCCCAGCACTCCCACGTTGCTTCTGTCACCGCACTAGCCCCACCTACTACCCACAAGGTGACTCATATTGGGTCATCTGGTGTCTCCACACGAACAGAAGTCGAGTCTTCCTCGCCTCAGAGGAGCCCCGGCTTCTTCCCTTCCGTCAATAAGGCAATGTCGCTCGCTGAGCGGCTGGATGTACCAGCTACAGTCCAGACTGCAAAGACGCTCGAGCAGCGCTTTGCTGATATTGATGAGGTTATGCGTCCACGCATTAACCAGTTCATGGACGAGGAGTATGACTCCGACGTCGATATCGATATGTCGCAGCAGCCTTCGAGCAGCGCACAACCGATCATGAACACAGACGGGTTAGATGACACGGAGATATTTGGTGAGTGCTCTAATGCACTCCAACTTGACTTGTCGGATCTGACAATAAGCGATGGGGATTCCATTTTGGAATCTGAATCGGATTCTGATAAAGAAAACCGAGCCCCCACGCCCACTTATGTCAATCCAGCTTCAATTGTTGAAGCAACAGTCAGGTGGGCTACTACTGGCGTAAGCCGTTTCGGTCGATCGCGCTCTAACGAGCAAATCTATCGTATCTGGCGCAGCAACCAACAGTGGCTGGCAGACCACGACTTGCCGACGCATCCAGACTTTGGCACCCTGGTTTCACCAGGAGCTTCTCGTGCGAGGACGCCGGAGTCTTTTCTAACCGGACCAGATGATGTTTCCCTTGATTGGGGAACCACCGATGAAGAAGAGTACGCTTCTTTTTCATCTGATGCATTACATGCTGATAACGTTACAGCATTAGCCCTGCCCCCAAAAGGTCTCGAGGGTGGCAGTTGTAATAGTAACGGACAAAAATCGCATGTAGTAGTACAGAAGTCGCCTGATATGTATAATATTAGCAGTGCTCTCCTCGATTCTCTTCAGTGTGAGCACAATGAGTACTTCAGTCAATGCGCAGAATGTCTAAAGCGTACTAAAAATATGTGGCTCCTTGATTCAGGGGCATCAGCACATTTCACTAATAATCTTAGTGACTTCATCGAGTATCAGCCAACGGCTAAGTCTGAAAGAATTCCTGTAAAGACTGCTGCCCACATGCTATATGTTGAAGGAACTGGAACCGTTCTGCTAGAACATTATGTCGCAGACAAACTCGTAATTACTCGGGTAAATCCGGTTCTATACATTCCTTCTATGAGCATGCGTCTTCTATCTATGGGAGTTTTTCTACAGCAAGGTTTGCGCGTTATGGGGAATTCGCAGCATATTAACTTGCTACGTAAAAATAAAAAAATTGTCCAATGTAAACCCCTTATTCACGGACAACAGTTATATTGGCTAGACGCCTCTATATCGACTCTAACTGAGTCGCTAATTGCGAACCAGTCTGCCTTAATAAATGTAGACTATAACCTTATGCATCGTCGCCTTGGTCACCCATCTAAAGAGGTTCTAAGACGAGCTAAGGATAACACTAAGGGCTTTCCAGATGGGATAGTAATTCCCACCTCTGATGTACTATGTCCTGGATGCGCGCAAGGCAAAATGCCTGCTGCCTCACATCCTAAGTCCTGATACTAGGGCTAAAGCCTCTTTCAGTCGAATACACTCCGACTTGAAAAGCTTCCCTATACCGTCATATCATAAATATAAGTATTTCATCGTCTTCTTTGACGATTATACTTCATTTGCATGGATCACCCTTTTACGGGATAAAGCCTCTGCTATTACTGCTCTAAAGCAATGGCTTGCGTTAATTAGAAATCAATTTAACGCTACCATAAAAGAATGGATGTCCGATGCTGGCGGAGAATATAAATCGGATGCTTTCCTTAAGCAACTTAAGGATGCCGGCATTACAGTGCTACAGTCAGCGCCACATACGCCACAGCAAAATGGGCGCGCTGAGCGCTTTATGCGCACAATAATGGACAAAGCTCAGGCTATGCGCCTTGATGCTTGTTTACCACAGAGCTGGTGGGAATTTGCAGTACAACATGCTGCACATTGTTATAATAGAACCCCCATAAGTCGCCTTCAATGGCAGACTCCTTACAAACTACTATACAATGAAGTCCCAGATATATCGCATCTTAGAGTATTTGGATGTGGCGCATATGTATATATTCCAGAAGCTCGCCGGGTGAATAAACTTTCTCCCAAAAGCGAGCTAATGATCTACCTCGGAAGAGGAGCTGGAATGAAGGCTGATGTCTTCATGCGCACACCGAACACCTTGTTTTATTCAGACAAGGCACTCTTCGATGAAGCGTTATTCCCTAGATGTCCAAGTGACAGTACTAGGAGTAAACCCTGTGGTGTAACTCAGTTAGATGATACAGTTCCTGATGAACTGTCTAAAGACGATACCACTCCCGGTGATGATGACCCACCACCTGAGCCTCCTATTGTAAAAGGGAGAAGCGTTCCCCAGCCGGCCGCTGGACCCCCTCTACGTACTCATACTAGAGGGATATTAGGACCGCTGCCTCCGCCTTTGCCCCCAGATCCAGTACCTGGTCCTAGTGAACCTAGGAGATCGGGGCGTACAAGGAAACCAGTTACTCGTCCTGAAAATGTCTATGGAGAAAGGCCTCCTACTACGATTATTCGAGACATTGCGCGGACTCACACATGGCGACAAATGACAGCACCGCAGCCGGGTAGCTCCCAGCAGCGTGCAGCGTCAAGATCAGACGGTCTCAGGTGATGATCCTGAACAAGCCGATCTAGATCCTCCAGATGCACCGAGTGAAAATCCGCATGATTCAGACGAAGTCGATCAGCAACTTCTGATCCGCCTTGCTCAGGAAGGGGGAGTCAAATTTCTAGATCTTCTGCTTGCCAAAGCAGTTTCACCAATAGATCTAGAGTCACCTGATACCTCTAATATTCGTGAATGGACCTATAAGGACATTCAGAAAATGCCAAGTGGACTCCAGGGGGAGTGGCGTAATGCGTGTAATGAAGAGCTTGAATCTCTTCGTAAGCGCAAAGTCTATGATCTTGTAAACCCGCCGAAAGGCAGAAGGGTGATCAAGAATAGATGGGTATTTGACTTAAAGTCAGATGGCCGTAAGAAAGCCAGGCTAGTTGCCAAAGGGTTTTCACAGGTTGAAGGCATAGATTATGACGAAATATTCTCGCCAGTGGTACGGTTTGAGACTGTCCAGATGATGCTCGCGCTTGTAGCGCTGAAGGATTGGCACATCTCTGGACTTGACGTCAAAACTGCCTTCCTATATGGGGACCTCGATGAGGAACTCTATATGGAACAACCTGAAGGGTTTAAAGACCCTAGCCAACAAAATAAAGTCATGTGCCTACGGAAGGCTATATACGGACTTAAACAAGCTGCACTCGCTTGGTGGAGAGCACTGGATAAGTCTATGAACACCATTGGCTGCACACGACTTCAATCAGACTCAGGTCTGTTTGTGAATGAGGACAAAACAATCGTAGTAATTGTTTATGTCGATGACGTTCTCTTTCTTGGCAAAAGTAAGAAGGACATAGCATCCCTGAAGAAGCGCTTCATGGAGATATGGGAATGCAGAGACCTTGGTGATACCAAAGAGTTTCTACGCATGTGCATATTACGTTCTAAAGGTAGAATCCTAATAGATCAGATGGATTACCTTCAGAAGGTGCTGCAGCGTTTTAACCTGATTAACGCCAAATCAGTACCTACCCCACTACCGGAAGGGTATCATCCAACGCCTAATAAGGGTACTGCAACCCCAGAACTCCGCGCGTCATACCAACAAGTGATAGGATCACTCCTATACATTATGATTGGTACGCGACCAGATATTGCCTATGCTGTTACCAAAATGGCGCAGTTTGCTGCCAACCCGTCTGAGGACCATATGAAGCGTGCGCAGTATATATGCTGCTACTTAATTGGTACCTCTAATTATGCTTTAGTCTTTAATGGCAAAAGTGACGGAGGTATAATAGCATACGCAGACTCTGATTGGGCTTCTGACCCAATCATGAGAAAGTCTACTACTGGCTACTTAGTAAAGATGGCTAATGGAGTGTTCTGCTGGAATTCTAGAGCGCAGAAGTCTATCGCGCTCTCGTCCACTGAGGCAGAGTACATGTCGCTGTGTGATACAAGCAGACAACTGGTCTGGATCCGCTCGCTTTTTAGTGAGCTTGGGATAGATCTAGGACCAATTCCATTATGCGGAGATAATCAAGGCTCCATATTTCTATCTTCTAATCCTGTTCAGGAAAAGCGAATCAAACATATTGATCTATGTCACCATTACATACGTGATGTGATTCGTGAAAAGAAGATAGAATTATTCTTCATTGAAGGAGCTGAGAACCCCGCCGATCTTTTTACTAAGAATCTTGGTCGCATAAAGTTCCTAAAATTCAGGGAACAGCTAGGGCTAGAGTTTGGCTCGCCCTCGCTCGCTTAAGAGCATGCCTAGTCATAGGAGAGTGTAAAGGAGCTTTTGTACTCCCGTGTCCATCGCTTCTTCTTTAGTTGAACATATGTTTCTCTATGTTCGCAAAGGAGAGCATCACGAGCAACTGTCTCCTGATGAAACAGGACAGAATCACCTTACTCTCTTAAGACATGGTATGATGTCGCTTCCATAGCTGACTCTAAGCCTTCTCATTGAACTACCAGAGGGGAGTTCACACGTCCGCTCCTTGAAGGGGACGTAATATCACATATGACACACCAAGTTGGAAAATGTCATTGATGATAGCCATTCACAGCGTGATGAGACGTGTTAGAGACAGGTTCTCTCACCGACTCCTACGCAACCCTCAGACATTTAAGAATCGAGGCTTCCTCACCTCATTGCTCATTCTTAATGTCTTGAGTAGACACTGTTATTGCTTAGACGCGCTTTAATAAGCTGCACTAAGCAAGGGGGAGTGTTGGAACGTGATAAGTACGTAAGGGCTTATCTATAGCAGTTACGACATTACCGAAGTACGGTTACCTATTACGGTAGTTAGGATACGTACTACGATGGGCGCAATACGCCCACTGAGTGAGAGAAGCCCTATGCCTATCTCGAAGTGGAAGTTTACATCAGGCGTGTGTAAAAACGCGATATTGTGGACAGTGATACTCATCACTTTTACGCATTTGGACAGGGTAGGACCATAGAGCATAAATACCCTCCTATGTAGAGGGAGGCGAATACAGACACTATTCACTCTCATTCCCACTTGCACATACACTCCACTCTACAGTCCCTCTCCTACTAAAAGGTGAGAACTCCGTACCTGTTAGCTGCGTGCTATGCTGCGCAACAACAAGCGGTTTGAATAGTCCGTACTGTGTTTTGAATGCTGCCTTCGGTTTGTCCCCAGGTTTGATCCATATGTTGTTGTAACCCCATCTAACGTCGAGTTTGGTATATATGTGTCCGTTGCCGAGGTCATTAATGAGTTCCGACATGAGGGGAAGTGGGTACTGGTTCTTACGAGGTATGGACGCTCGGAATAAAAGTAAGTAGATAGGATGAGTGTTCGTATACGCGCGCGGGCGAAGTCTGTACGATAAACGGAAGCCGCTCAGTATTTGCGCGTACTAGAGGGCAAATCACTAAGATATTATTCACCTGTACGATAAACGGAAGCCGCTTAAGGCGAGTAAGTACGAGTGAATAAGGTACGAAGCATAACATATCTTACCTCAGTATTTGCGCGTACTAGAGGGCAAATCACTGAGGTCTACAGTACGAGAAACGGGCGGCTTAAATAACTACAGCTACTAGAACTGTACAGTAGGTAAATTTTATGCTCTGCTTCTGCAGAGCAACGGTATACGAATCCGCGGGCGCGTACGACCAGGAGGAGATCCGGGACGTGGGGCCGGCATCCGAAAGACAGGAATAACAAACCGATACTTAAGATACGAGGACTCGCGCGGGTTTG